>PVJH01031048.1:0-24165 GCA_004026705.1 Nesogale talazaci
GCATTTTTGCTTGACTTTCTGGAGACCCAGAAAAAACAACACCTGCTTCTTAGGAGAGCGTTTTGAGAAAGCTGGTCAAAGCTTTGGCAGAAAAGCACCCATGAAAGCTTCATAGAGGGTCCTTCACTACGACAATGCTCCTGATCATCAGAAAGAGGCAACATTGTGGGAATTCCCCTGAGAAATCACCATCCGGCGTTGATTCCTTTTTCTAACCTTTAATCTTAAAAATTAATCATAGAGCCCTCATTTTCCTTCAGTTAATAGTGTCAAATGAGCTGCATTGATATAGTTAAATTCTTGGACCTTCCATCCAAAAGGGAAGGACTAAAAGGTTTAGATATCTATATCTATATAAACACACACACACATATATATATATGTGTGTGTGTGTGTGTGTGTGTGTATATATATATATATATATATATATATATTTGGGCATCACTGCTCTCCAGCGGTGGGAGTAGGAGGCCCAGCCCCACTGCTGGAATTGAACCTCCGTCCCAGTGGGCCGCAGTCCCGCGCACAACCACTACGCCACCAGGGCTCAGCCCTTATAAACATATAGTTATAAATATAGACATATATATATTTCATGGTACAGAAAATAGTTTATTATAAAAAGAAATCCAACCAAAGCACCCAATAATTTACATGACTCATCAGTGTCCTCTGTGACTTCCTTTCTTCTCCCTGTCCATCTAGGTCGAGGGGAGCAGCTTTCCATAGTTCTTCCAGCTCACGGAGAGAATGGGAACGTTTGGGTGGAATGCCAGACAGGGGCCTGGTGGCCGAGAAGAACAGGGGCTAGGAGTTCTGGGAGAGGGGTATGACATGGGGTCTATCTTGTCTGAAAGGATAAGTGCATATAGCTTTGTGTTGTTTCCCAAGGGGTCTGCTCCAAAGGCAAATTTCAGTTTCCATCCTAGACATTCAAGGTGGCATCCTCTCACAATACTTATTTCATCTGTGTGCTGGGAAAATAATCTAAGGTGCTAAAGCATATGAAGAAGAACGAGGCATCAAGATGGGGGGAAAGCGTATTAAAAGCCTGCGATATGCAGATGACACAAGTGAGAAAGTGGCGGAAAGTGAGGAGGACTTGAAGCACTCGCTGATGGAGATCAGGGATTACAGCCTTGAGTGTGGATGACAGCTCCATGTGAAGAAGCCCAAAGTCTCACAACCAGCCCAATAGGTAACATCATGGTAAACTGAACACAGCGAAGTTGTCAAGGATTTCATCTTGCTCGGATTCACAGTCAAGGCTCGTGGAAGCAGCAGTCAAGAAGTCAAACGATGCAAGGCGTTGGGCAAACCCGCAGCACAAGTACTCTTTACATTGTTGAAGAGAAGGGTGTCCCTCTGAGGACTAAGGCGTACCCGACCCAGGCCATGGTATTTTCAATCACTTCATAGGCATGTGAAAGTTGGACAGGGAGGAAGGAAGACCACGAAGGACTGAACTACGAAACTGGATGGGGGCACTGAAGAAGAATACAGAAAGCAACCGCACACGGCCAAGAAAACCAGCAGATCTCTCTTAGAAGACGGACAGCCGGGATGTTCCCTGAAGGGAGGCTGTCAGACTTCACCTCAGATACTTCAGTCGCAGCATCAGGGGAGACCAGTCCCGGGAACAGGCCAGCATGCTTGATAAAGTAGAGGGGCAGTGAAAAAGAGGAGGACCCTGGACAAGAGGCTGCAGCCATGGGCCCAAACGTGGCCATGTAAGGGTGGCACAGGACAGGCTCTGTGCTTCCTAGCATCGCTGTGCTAACTAGATGGCTCTTAACAGCCGCAACGTTCTGGAAGATAAAAGACTGGTTGTCATTTTTTAATTTTTCCAACTTCGAAAACCTTACGGTCCAGATCCACTGGACTCTCCATTCTATGTCCATAGTCCTGGATGGTGTTATACATGCCACTTATTCAGTCTCGCTTCACGTGGCTTCTGACTTTGATTCTTGGAAATGGAAAAGAAGCCTTGGTATGTGTTTTCAACTTAGGCTTGGAGTGAGTTGCTTCATATAGGCCCTGCAATAGCGCCAGAGCAGTGTCCAAAATCCAGATCACCTTTGGCCTGGATCGTCAGAATGTGTTCCAGACAGAGTAAAGAAGTCCTTCTGGGATTGTGCTGTTGTGCAGCTGTGTACTCTGCCACCTCATTCCAGTGATGGTGTAACCCCCGCTCTGTGCTGACCATGCAGAGAGGTCACTTGGGTCCAGTAGGGAGTGAGAAAACATCGACAGCAAAAAATACAAAACCATGAACTATTCAACATAGAGCGAACTACGGTATTTTAATCAAAAGAAACCTTTAGCAAAACCATTTAGAGTTTTTTCTTTCTTCCTTTTTTTTTTTAAAGGTTTCTATTTTATTGTCTTAATTTTTCTTTTTCTTCTTTTAAATCATTTTATTTGTTTGGGACTTGTAGAACTCTTATCACAATCCATATATCCACCCATTGTATCAAGCGCATTTGTACATTTGTTTCCATCATCATTTGCAAAACATTTCTCTTTTACTCGAGCCATTGGTATCAACTCCTCATTTTTTCCCTCCCTCCCACCCTCTCTCATGAACCCTTGATAATTTATGAATGATTATTTTTTCATAGAGTTGTTTCTTATAAAATCAACACATTATGAACAGTTCAGAAAAGGAATGTAACCTAGTCATTCCTAAAGTTTGTCCATCCTTCCTTTAAATGCCCAAATAACAAGAGGTAGAATCAATTCCCCTGTGTGATGGCATGATGTCTACTGGTTCATCAGATTCCCTGGTCTGAGCATTTCTGGGAAATGCTGGCCAGGTGCACACGTCTGAACTAACCTTGGTGATTTCCTTAGCAGGCCAGTTTGCTCGACTCCACGTCTTCCTTTGCTTGGGCAACCTTCTCCCAACTCCAGCATTCATCTAGCCGCTGCCGGTGACAATTCCAGCTCAGTGGATGAGCTGCTCCACCCACATAAGAGAGGGTATTATGTCTAACCAGACTTGACCGAAACTTTTAGGAACAGGAAGAAATGACAATGCCTACAAGAAAAAGAAAAAAGGAAAAAACAACTAGATACAAATGAATAAAGACTTAGGACTTTTCACTGTGTCTACTAATGACCCTTCATAAAAACTCCATGCTCAGTCTTCTGGTCTGAAGCCATGTTGTAGGGTCTGTTTGTGTCCTCTTGATCAGGACTCCAACTTCTCCCAGAAGAATACAGCAATTACCAGTCATCCTGACAATCTCTATGACTTTTCAGATACGTTGCTTGGGCCCTAATAAAGATAGTCTTTCAAAAGAATCATGCCATACACATCCTTGTCTTCCATCTCATTTGAGATGAACCTTTTCACCCTCCTACTGCAAAATCATTTTTTGGTTTTGAGTTCCAGCCTCCAAAGGTGAATACAGCCCTTTTCTCTAGCAGTATAACAAGCTTTACCTTGGATATTTGGAATTAATTTGTCTATATTTTCCATTTTTCTTTTTTTTAATGAAACATTTAAAAAAAATCCTTGATCAGTTTATGTCAGGGTTGAAAGTCAAATTGACTGGGATCCCCCCACCCGCCCCTGCTGGGACATTTGGGATTGTATTCTTAGAATTCATAAACCAAAGAGGAAGGAAAGAAAGCTCTCTGTCAGCTTTGGCATGAAAACTCCTATGGAGGGAGTCTGATTAGACCTATTCTTTAGGGATAAGGGAATTCCAAACCCTGTAGCTCTGGAAACACTGAGAAAAATGGGAAAAGAGCAGGATGTGAGGCTATTATGAGGAAAAGAGAAGCAATATGGGCAAAGGAAAATAACAGTGTCAATCCCAGTTGGTCTCCAGTCTCCTGGGTTAATCTCCTAGTTCATCAACCTCCTAGATCAATCTCCTAAGACAATTTTCTTGGTCTTAATGTCGTGAAGCTGGTGTCTTCAATCCTACAGCTTCTTGAATAGGCCCCAGATACAATAGCAAATTCTGACCTATTCTCTACTTCTGTGCTTCAATAGCATAGTCATAGTTGACAAAAATTCACAATATCAAATAAATAGTTGATTTTGAATATAATTTGTGTTATTTTTAACCAGGAGTTGAGTGTAATGAAACCTCTTCATAGAATATTTTTGAGTTTAAATTATTACTGAACTGATTTCCTTGAATATCTCTACTTAAAACCATCTAACTACCTAGAGTTGATAAGATTCAAATCCAGTTAGTGAAGAAACTGTACACCTAAATTTAATGTAGGAAACTTAGTTGTAATCTCTCGTTCCATCCTTTACTCTTACTTCATAGCACTTATTGTCATTTTAGTTATATATTCATATATGTGACTTGAACTCTCTTTTTTCTTTTTAAATCATTTTATTAGGGTCTTATACAACTCTACTCACAATCCATCCATTCATCCATTGTGTCAAGCACATTTGTACGTTTATCGCCACCATCATTCTGAAAACATTTTCTTTCTACTTGAGCCCTTGGTATTAGCTCCTCATTTCCCCCCTTCCTCCCTCAGCTATTTATTTCTGTGTATTGAATCATCTCAATACTTAGCTGCTTAAAATAGCCCATGTTTATTATCTTCCAGTTTCTATGGGTCAGGTGTCTGACACAGGCTAGATGGTCACTCACAAGGCTGCCATCAAGATATTATTTGGGGGAATATAAGTCATGGAAGGATCCAACTAGGAAGAATTTGCTCTCGAGGTTACTAAAAATGTTTGTTGCAGATTCACTTCCTCACTGATTATTGGACTGAGAGTGTGTCGTGATGATCTTGTTTCTCTTGTCTCCCTGTGACACAGACCTTTCCAAAAGGCATCTTGGAACACGGTACCAGGCAAACAAGAGGGTCAAAAAGAGAGTGCCACTAAGAGAGGGAGGGCACCAGTGAGAGAGACACTTAGCAGGAAGATAGCCAGAGTCTTTTATACTATAATTCCAGAAGCGATGGACCATCTCTGGTACAGTCTTCTACTTATTAGAAGTCATTCCCTAGGTCCAGCCCACATACAAGGAGACAGAATTCTACTAAGGCCTGAGTGCCAGGAGTGGAGGATTGTTGGGGGACATTTTAGAAACTCCCTGTTACCTTATTCAATGCTTCTTTTCCTTAATCTCCTCATTATATGGTAGACTTTTTTGGAAAGCCACATCTGTTTTTTCATGGCTGCTTTTCTAATCTCTTGTAAAATCTGTCTTAGAAGAAATACAACTAACCAGAGGGATCCTGAGAAGCACAAATGATGAGGCTCTGTCTTGCTGACCGGGGAGGCATCATCAGGAAAGACTAATCACTAAAGAAGGACATCGGGTCGGTTAAGCTGAAGGGCCGCAAAAATGAGAACAACCCTCAGTGAGATCGAAAAGCCCAGCTCTCTGCCAACAAGTCCCTCCTGACTCGGGGCAAGCCACAGTGCGTTTCTGAGACTGTAATTGCTGACAGGAGTAGAGAGTTCAGTCTTCCTCTCACCGAGCTGCCGGTGGTTTCATACTGCAGGCCATGCAGATTGCAGCCCACCACATCACCCCTCCACCTCCAGGGTTCCTTCCTCAATGAGATAGGCACAATCACATCAACAAGGGACTCCCGCATAGCAAAGATCATGGAGCTGGGGCAGGACCAGGAAATGCTTCCTTGTGTTATATGTAAGTTAGAGAGGGGGAAACAGCCAGCAGAGAAAGACTGGGCATCTTGCTCTCAAAACTTACAGTCTCAGAAACCCATAGGAGGTCGTTGTAAGCCAACGTTGACTGGATGGCAGTGGGAGTGAATGAGAGGATGGGTCGTGGCACATGAAGGAAAGATTTAAACTTATCCAGGGATTCCTCTTGCTTGGATCTACAATCAACACTCAAAGAAACAGTAGTCAAGAGATAAAAAGATGCATTGTATTGGATAAATGTGCCTCAGAAGACCTCTCTGGAGTACTGAAAACCAGGGAGTTGACTCTGAGGATTAAGGTGCTCCTGACTCTGGCCACAGTATTTTCAATTGCATATGAATTCAATACGCATGTGAAAGTTGGATGACTCAGGAAGACGGAGGATGACTGAAGGGAGATCAATGCATTTGAATTGTGCATTAAAAGTACCGTGGACTGCCAGCAGAACAAACAAACTTGCTGTGGAAGAACTACCGTCGTCATAATGCCCTCAGAGGAAAGAGGTTGAGACTTAGCCTGGCGTACTTCGGATATGCTGTCAGGAGACGCCAGTCTGGAGAGGACCCCGTGCTTGGCAAAGAACAGGGGCAGCAGAAAAGAGGAAGGTCCTCAGCAAGATGGACTGACACCATGCGGCAACGATGGGCTCAAGCCTAGGAACGGTGGTGAGGATGGTGCAGGACTGAGCAAGGCTTCATTCTGTGGCGCGGAAGGCTGCTAGGGGTGAGGACCAACTCTTAGGCACTTAGCAACCACAACAACAACTTGTTATGAGTCGTCAACATATTAGGACACAGAGTGCATATACCTTAGTGTTGAAAGTTGTATTTGAAATCCAGCTCTGGTACCCACCATACTGATTTTGGGCAAATTGCTACTTTTCTGAACTTCAGCTGTCCCACTGTAAAGTGGTAAGAATTGTTTACAGTACTTGTGACATTTTTCTTTCTATTTCAAAAAATTGCGGTGAAATTCATATAACATAAATTTGATCATCCTAAAGATGACAATACAATAGTATTCCACATAATTGCTACATAGAACTATCACCTCTATGTAATTCAAAAAACATTTGCATCACCTCAAAAAGCGAACCCTATCTTCATTAAGCGGTTGTTCTGTATTTCTCCTCCTCACCCCAACCCGAAGAACCGATTTACAAAAATACAAGAAGCTTCCATGGGTTTGCCTATTCTGGATAGTTTATATTAAAAGACTATTACGATGTGTGTCCTTCTGCCCTCAGATGGTTCGATGTTCTCAAGAGCATGTCTCATAGATGGTTTTGTTCATGGACTGCCTCTTGTTTGGCTGCAGCTCCACCACTTTCTATGTGACTGGTAACTCTGGTCATTTTTATGAGTTTGAATTTAATTCTACATTTTTCTCTCACTCTGAGCAGGACATTCTACTGTGATCTGGATCAGCGCAATTGATGGCGATAGCTGGTACCATCTAGTTCGAATCTTTGATTTCTTGACTCTTGAGACAAATAGCTACATCTTAAATGGATGCTTTCAAGCTTCTTTAAGATCCCAGTCACTACTCACCAAAATAGCGCGTAGAGCATTGTCTTTAAGAACTATGTTAGCTGAGCCCCGGTGGCGTAGTGGGTTGTGCGCGGGACTGCGGCCCACTGGGTTAGAGGTTCAATACTAGCTCCTAGGAGCAAAGGCTAGGCCTCCTACTCCCACCACCTGAGGGCAGTGATGCCTATAAAATAAAGAACTATGTTATGCAACTATCTAGACATTCCCTAACTGGAGGGTTTGTGAGGGCTACATAATACTATATGTCACATATATACTGACCCTCCCCCTAAAATATGAGCTCTTTAGACCAGAGAACAGACCAGTTAGCATTCACAAAGCACTTTCCCACTGGTCCCAGTTCCCGCAGGATGACGTGGTGAAAGTATGATGCTATCCAGGCAGATAGGAGGTTTGTACTACAGAAGAGGAAGCTCAGAAGTATAGACTTGGAGCCTTATATGAGGCTTCTGGAAGAACTGCTTAGCCTCTCCAGAAAGAGAGAGAGAGAGAGAGAGAGAGAGAGAGAGAATGCCTTTGGGGAGAGAGGCAACCTCTCTCCTTTTCCAGAGCAATACTCTGTTGATAACTTCCAAGGAAGGTTCATCATGCCATCAAGCCAGTGCTCTTTGATCAGGGAGCTCAGCTAGTGCAGAAATGTCCACATATTCATGGATAACTGGAAGTATCCAGTTAAAGTTACCTCCCAACATTCCCATGACATTTATAGGATAGCAACATCCCATCTTTGCACTACACTACATGGCCTGGCAAACCTTCACCCACAGAGGCTGATGCTGTTGTGAGACCAAATGGGCACCAGCCACAAGATACTCCGGGGGAACCAAACCAAAGGACACATGCATTCTCGCATGTTAACGGGAGGAAAAAGCCCAGTCTTCCTCCCAAGGAGGTGCTGGTGGTTTTGTACTGCTGACCAAGCGGATCACAGCCCCACGTGTACCTTCCAGAGCTCCTGCTAAGGTGAACAGCGCCCCTGATGGTAGTACATCATGTGTCTTTTCATTTGGTCATTTTCTGGGTCACAATTCAGTTCAGCAATCCATAGGCTGCTTTCTGGGGTTTTTCTTGCATTTATAATTTTTGCAGTTAAGAGAGTCAAAAATCTGTGTGGTAACTGCGTGATAAGATTTTTCACTATTAACTAATAGACCTCCTGAATAATTTTATCAGAAATGTTATCATAAGGGAACTAGAGAATGGTGATGCTAAGTTCTTTAAAGGTTCTGATACATCCTTGGACCAGAAAGAGTTGTAAGACTCTATGATCATCCAGAGCCTGTTCCACAGGGGAGCCTCTCAGACTCTAGAGCTGGATAAAGACCCCTGGAAGGAAACTAAGGGAGAATGCTATGTGTCTGTTTCAAGCCTGCCCCAGATTGAGAAGTAGAGAGGAAACAGACATAGAATCATGTGGCAGAGGACAATTACAGATGAGAGGTGATTGCCTGAGACATGGCAACAGAAGAGAAAGGACTGAGGGAGGTTCTGATATTTGTAGGTGAGATTTATAATAAGGCTTGGTGACGGACTGCTGCTTGAGGGAGAAGTGGGGGAGGGTGGAGTCTAGAATGGCTGAGGTTTCTAAATTGGTGCTGTGTGACTAAAACATTTGAAGAGAGGTTATAGAGTAACTGGATGTTGTAACGATGGCTTGTACTTTCTCTCGGGGAAAATATTTGTGGTTCTAAGGCTATAATAGAACAACTAGAACTGGAATTTTAATTAATAATGACGCTGTTAACTTCATGCATTTTTTTTATTGCTTTCTATAGTAACCATTTCTCCTAGTAAGCCCAGGGTGTGAAATTCACAGGCCATTTGCTTCCTCTATCACCCCAGTCCTACTTCAGGGGCATTTGGTCATTGGGCAATCTCACTAACTAAGAAAATACACTTTAGGGAGATTTGAAGTAATCATTCTTTAGGTTTGGTTCTACCCATTTTTCTCAAGGTCATTTTTGTAACACACAGGTGGAGAGGTCCCAAGAAAACCCTCTGTAAAGACTGCAGAGTTCGGGGTATATACAACTTGAGAGACATCCGTATATAAACGGGCATCGAGCCAAAGATGAACCCATCAAAGTGTTTGGTTACAAACAACGAAATGAGGCTGGTGAGTTCAAACAAGAAGACATTTTATTCAAGACCATGAAGGGCTGGTTCATGGAATCTCTAGAAAGATGAGGCGTGGGGGACAGAAACAACACTCAAGTCACGTTGCCGGAGGGGGGCCCGGGTCTGCTAGTGACACTGACATCACACGACATCGGGCGTGTCCACTAACCTCTGCTCTTTGCTGCTCTAGACACTGGCGCTGCTGTTCCACCCCCACTAGAAGCTTCCCCAAGAGGCCCAGGAAGTTCTCTTCACTGGTTCTCAAATCAGTCCAGTGGAGGTCTAACACACTGCACCCGCACCGCAACCTGCTGCCATCAGCTTGATTCCAACCCACGGTGACCCCACATTAGAGTTTCGAGGCTGTGAACTTTACCTTGCTCCCACAGGGCAGATGATGGGTTGAAATCACCCCTCCTGCAGTTAGCAGGCTAAGGCCTCCCAGAAGGGGTCCCCGATCAGCGGGGCCTAAACCAAACACCAATGTCTTAACGTCAAGAGAAGTTGGAAATGTGACTCTTAATTTGGTGCCTGTAGTAGGAGACAGAGGCTTTTGAAATGGAAAAAGTTAATAAGTGTGGTCTAAAGGAAGGAGAAACGTCCAATATAAGAGCAAAGCTGAAGCGCTGAGCCCTGGTGGTGTAGTGGTTGAGTGCGGGACTGCAGCCCACTGGCTTGAAGGTTCAAATCCAGCAGCAGCAAGGCTGGCTAGCTCCCATGACCACCAGAGGGCAACGATGCCAACCCCCTCCCCCCCGGCCCCCCCAAAGCTGAAATCTTGATTGCTGGCGGATTCATGGACATAATAAGAGGTGGTGCGAGGAGGCAATACTTTTAGCAAGCATGTATTCATGACGATGTGCTGAGCACCGGAGAGAGGAAATCACAGAATAATGAAAAGCATTGTCCAAGGCCACTGAATACAGAGATCTAATAACCAAACTTGTACTCTATTAGACTCTGCGGGGAGGGGATGATGATGGATTTCTAGGAAATACATCTAAGGCTGAGGCAAAAAAAAGTAAAAGAGGCAGAGGAAAACAATTATCAGAGGGCTGGAAGGAGATCAAAGGAAATGCTTTCTAAATGCAAGGCCCTGGGATAAGAGGGTTTTAAGGAATGGTAGGGTGTCTCTGGGTGGTGTACACTGTTAACACATTCAGCTGCTAACCAAAGGACTGGAGATTTGAGTTCATCCAGGGGCATCTCAGAGGAAAAGTCTGTTGATCTACTTCCAAAAACCCACTCAGGTGGAGCGCAGCTTCAGCCTGCACACACGGATTGACCCAACGGCAACAGCTCGGCAGATAGGAAGGACTGGTGGCCAGCTATTAATTGCTGTCGTGAGGCCAAAGGGATGAGGGCTGAAGACAAACATAGAGGCTCCTGGATCTGACAAGGACAGCATCAATGGCATGATGCTGGCAGACAGGGATTCCAGACTTGCCCATGGGGATGGACTCTGGGGAGACATGGGAGGAATACGCACAGCTAATTCGCTGTATAAGAGGATTGGGGATTTAGAGGGAAGCAGACCCTCGTAAGGCTTTACCAAGCACCGATGGTGTAAGCAGAAGTTTCATGGTTTGGTGGTGTGATTTCTCAGGCCAGCTGCCAAATTTTCAGAAATGGGGGATTTCAGAAACCACCCCTGGCTTTGGGCAGACATCTGCGGCACATGTGTCGGTGTTGCCATGGTGACTGTCACTCCCTGAAATTCAGGGCCGGATATTTACACTGAAGCTACTGTGTTCCAAAAGGAAGGTAATTTTAGATACTAAGGAGCTTTCCATGGAGCCCTCCTGAACGTTAATGTTATTCAAATGAGTTATAGATCCCTTCAGACATTTTTTTTGTGTGTGTGGGCATCACTGCTCTCCGGCGGTGGGAGTAGGAGGCCCAGCCCCACTGCTGGCATTGAACCTCTGTCCCAGTGGACCGCAGTCCCGCGCACAACCACTACGCCACCGGGGCCCAGCCCTCCCTTCAGACACTTTTATTCCCGGACATGAAATGCTGTTTTCTCTCCTCTGTCTAGAGAAAGCGCTTCGCAAACACGAGAGCTCAAATCATCGCAGGTTCAAAGCGAGCCTTTGAGCTGTGCGGAGGAAGGAGCTGCAGGTCGGTCTCACCGCCTTGGCGCGTGTGTCCTCGTTTCTCGTGGCTAAGGCCAGTGGCTCTGTTTCAGAGACAGAGACCCTCCGGAAGCAAAGACTCCTGGGAACATGGAATTGGTTTCCTCTGTCGGCCTCATACTCCGATCTGAAAGAAATGTTTTCTTTCCCTTTGAACTCCCCTGCGTCTTGAGTGAATTCATTCCTCACAAGTGCCCACCGGACCAAATTTCGTGTTCCCACCGCCAGGTTGAAAGCAGTGTCATCCTGCGTGCTAATGACTGCTCCTCCCGGAGGGTGGCCGCCTGACCTGCTGGGGCCTTTTGAAGTTCCAAAGACAGCCACGCTTTCTCGGCTCTGGCCGTTTTCCCACTTCTCCTCCAGTTACTCCCACACCACCTCCATCTGCTTTCTGTTGTGAGAGCCCAAGCTAAGCATGTGGGGACCCAATCAGGAATCCTACCCTGTGTGACTGTCACGTTCTCAGTGCCCCCACAAAGTGGTGTGGTCTCTGTAGCAGAATAGAGAGCATTGCCATTGGGATCAAAATGCCCACTGACAGAACCCAACAGACCCCCCCATCCCCGAGCTTAAATTGTCAGGGCACAGAGGCCTCTGGCTCCGAAGTTAGGGCACTTACTTCATTGCTCCTTGACTAGAAGGAACCACCTCCGAAGAACAAAAAATCATCATTGAGGATGCGGGGAAGTGCAAATTGGAGACCCAAAGTCCATCTGTAGGCCACTGGACATCCCCTTACAGAAGGGTTGTGAGGTTGTGAGGAGGTAACAAGCCAGTCAGGGTGCTGAGCAATGAAGAACCTACAATATTCCTCTAGTTCTTTAATGCTTCCTCCCCTCACTAACATGATCCCAATTCTACCTTACAAATCTGGCTAGGCCAGAGGATGTACACTGGTACAGATAGGAACTGGAAACACAGGGAATCCAAGACAGATGATCCCCTCAGGACCAATAGTGAGAGTAGCGATATTAGGAGGGTAAGAAAAAGATGGGGAGAAAGGGTGAACTGACCACAAGGACCTACATATAACCCCCTTTCTGGGTGGTGGACAACAGAAAAGTGGGTGAAAGGAAATGTCAGACAGTATAAAGCATGACAATAATAACAAATTATCAAGGGTTCATAAGGGAGGGGTGATGGAGAGAGAGGGTGGGGAAATGAGCTGATACCAAGGGTTCAAGGAGAAAGAAAATGTTTTGAGAATGGTGATGGCAACAAATGTACAAATGTGCTCGAAAGAATGGATGTAGGTATGGATTGTGGTAAGAGTTGTATGAACCCTCCAATAACATGGTTTTTAAGAGAAAAAAGAGAGAGAAGAAAGGATCTCCTGGAAACATCACTGAATCTCTGTTAAGACACAGGGTCCTTGCCCTGATGGCAGTAATGGTTTCAAGTGCGTCGATTTGTGTCATCAACAATGACACAAATGACACACTTTGCAGAATGACGCAATCAACAAAAAACACACTTTAAATTAGTGTCATGTATTTGTTGTATGTCAATTACACCTCAAGCAAGTTCTTCAGGAAAAAAATGCGATCTTTTTTTTTTATGGGTGGTCTGGTTTTGTGTGTGGTCTTTCACCCACTTGGCTGGATCCAAGAATTGGCCCGCGATGTTCACACACCAGTGTACTCACCGTGGGGTGAGGCTGGTGATGGACTTGCCCTCTGGCGTAGGGCAGGGCTGAAAGAGGTGTTGGGGAGAAGCGCGAGTTTCCCACTGCAAATAGAGCGACGGGAAAAGCCTGAACAAACAACCCCCTGCCTGTTGGCTCAGGAGCTGGAACACTGAAGTGACGCATGGCTTGCAGCGCAACAAGAACAGCGAGTTACTGGTAGGGTTTGTTGTTTTGTTTCCCAGCCACTTTGAGGAGGGGTAGGGTGGGAGTGAGGGGGTGGGGATGGGGGGTGGGTTAGATCTACACACACCCGGAATCAGGGGACTTTCTGGTGCTCCCTCCCCCAGAGTTTCGTCTCATGAAACTACAATATGTGTATTCTTCTGTGCACGTCTCTTTCAAGGTGAGCTGAAGGATGGGGAGGGCAGGGAGGTTCTGCTTGGATGGGGCTCCATGAGAACCTAGAAGAAGAGCTGCTGGCTGCACTGAACACTTGGCTCTGCCCTCCAGACTTCATCAACCTCATGGAATGAAACATCCCCAAGTTTCTCAGACTTCCTTCCCATTTGACCCAAATAAAGCATGAGGGGGCTTCAAAGTTTCTGTGGAAAAATTACTGTCTCTCCCCTACCCACCCACTCATTTTCTCTATCTTGCTCTTGTCGAGCTTTTAAAACGATAACTCAAACCAATTAGCTCTATGAATTTTCTCCCAAGCTGTATACTTTATGTATTTATTTTATCAGTTTCATTGACATACAATTCACATGTCATAAAACTCAGTGATTTAATTATAGGAAGAACGGTTGTGCAGCCATCACCTCAATCAATCGTTAGAACCTTGTCTTCATTCTTGCATTCTGTGTTTTTAGCCCTGCACATCCTCCCCCCCCCGCCCCCCCGTTGTGACTCTGAGAAACTATTACTCTAGTTTTTGTTTCCATAGATTTGCCTTTGAGGATTTTGGGGGGGGGGCATCACTGCTCTCCAGTGGTGGGAGTAGGAGGCCCAGCCCCACTGCTGGAATTGAACCTCCGTCCCAGTGGGCCGCAGTCCCATGCACAACCACTACGCCACCGGGGCTCAGCCCCTAGATTTGCCTTTGATACAAAGAAAAAAATTCCCAAAACTACAACAAAGTAATACACACATATACACAAACTGCTCAATCCCCCCAAAAGCAGAATACAATATAAACTAGAACAAATTAAGAAGTCCAAAAGGAAAACAAATGATAAGATGCTAAATTCTAACCTAACTATATCTGAATGAATCCACTTTCCAATGAGTTCTGTCTGAGGTTATTTACTTCTCTAGACACCCATTACCTTTTCATTTAATTTTTCCACAAATGTTTTCAGCCCCCAGTGTGTGTCTAGAAACTCAGTATTGTCCTGTCTATTTCTAGGGTTCCCAGGGTGATGTCCACACATTGTGGACTCCATCTGAGGCAAACACAATACATACCTTATCTCTGATTACTGCTTCTCCAGGATGCTACGCTCACTCCCTGGTTTACTTGGTTCCAAAATCTGGTTTCCTTATGCCAGGGAAGGCTAACCCATGTTTGATACTAAACTGTACTGTTGATGACAGTTTTTTGTATGTGTGCTTTTTTTTTTTTTTTTTAGGATTTAGGGGTTATAGGTAGATGATAATAATAGCGCGCAATAGAACACAACCCACAATGAACTGTCTAGTGTCCATTCCTAAAGCCCACGGGCCAGTCCCCTGACCAGAGCATCTCTGCTGTTCCTGGTGCTCTCTCTCTCTGCAACTCTGAGGTTCTCTCTCACTCTCTCCAGCATCCCTTTTTCCACCCTTCCTTTAGCTACAGCGTTTCTATTTCAGGATCCCCTAGAAACAAAAAGACTCAACACAAAATCATCTCTCCATCCAAATAAACCAGTCCTTTAGTCCTAGCAGAATGGAATGTGTCAGTTCACATTGTTCTCTACCCAGCTTTTCAGGATTTTGCTTTAGTCCAGCCAAGGAAGCATACTGTGTACCTCCACACCCTCCCCAAGGGAACAGCTTTCTACCACACACACAAAATCCAACCTCCATCCTTCTCCTTTTCTGACTCAAGCGCTCCCTCCCAAAGCACTCCACTTCTCTGCTCAGTTCAGCAAGTCCTTGTAGTGGTGAGATAGGTAAGGCTTATTGTGCCAACCTGGTAGATAAACACATGTAGGATTAACTGAAGGGTGGAGAGACAAATGGCTCCATGAGCCTCGCCTTTCCAGTTCTCAGGTCTTTTGCTCTCTGATGGTAGGTCTAGGGTTTAGCTGCCTTAGCTAGTTTCCTGCTTCAACTGGCAAGGCTCACTTCCTGCAAGACATTCCCGAGGAGAAACCACATGGATCTACCCTGATGCGGCCCTGCGTGCTGGAGCAGCTGCGTGGAGACCCCTTACAGCACCGAGATGTTTACATCTTAGGCTTTCCTCCTGCATTCGGTGTCATTGTGTGTGTTTTGTGAGTTTGAGGAGGCCTTCATAGATCGATGTCGGACTAGGGGCTTGGACTGAACTGGGTTGGGATGCTTTCTTAATGTATACTTCTCCCTTATATAAAACTCCCCTTATATACATGAGTTTCTGTGGAGTTGTTTCTCTAGTCTACCCAGACTAACACAAGTGGTCACACGAGTCCACAGGCAGCACAATTATGAAGTTTCTCAGGGATGCTAATAGGTTACAAAAAGAGGAGGATACAGTTTTTTCGTCCAGCACACCTCGTCCCAGCCTGGTTCTTTGCCTCTCGGTCACATGGTCCCTTAGCCTCTACCGTACTCTAATGGGCCTGAAAACCTACCATTCTAGTCTCAGCATGGCTCCTGTGCTCTGTGTCATGGTCTTGATGTGGTGGCCTCTGGACCCCCGCTGCCTTTGGCACTGCAGCCTGGGACCTTGTACCTGCTTTGCTGATGGCTCCTTTTTCTTGTTGGTCACAGGATTCCTCTTCCTGCTTCTGAAACACCTTACTTACTGTCATACTTGCAGAATGGCAAAACTGACCAGTCCCAGAGGCAGACTTCACTAGGTCTTATTCATAGGCTCCCCGCCATTCACTGGATGGGAATTAGAAAGAATTCTTTCTACTGATAAAGGAATGATAAAAGAATTCGTTCTAATTACAAAAGAGCCATATTAAGCAATTTCACTTCACCACAAAGCTGAAGGCATAGTGTTTTCTTTGATCCTAGATACTTACCAATACATGAGAATGTAGTGTTGTTCTTGAAATAAATCTCTAGATGCATAAAATGGAAAGCACCAGTGAATTATGCACTTTATCGTTAAGACTTAAGCTTTTTAAAAAATCATGTCAATGATGATTCTTGACAACAGAAACATGGCTACACCTCTCTCCAGTGATTTCGGGATTGATTTTCTCTCCTGTAAAAGTAGCTCTGTGCTAAACAAAAGACAGTGAGTGAAGGGTTTCCATCTGAGACCAGGTGGGAAACAATGTAGCGAGAACTGAGTGAGTGTGCAGCACATCACATACCTCGCAACTCTTGAGGCAAGTCCCTTCACTAGGACGCTACACGGCATGGGTACCCGTATCAATATGTTGCAATGAGACCAGTCTATACTGAAATGTACTGCAAGCAACGACATGCTGGGTTTCAAAGGACCTAATTTTTAAAGGTAAGGTATCTCATTCATAATCTATGTCATTTGCTTGCTAAAATGATAGTATTATGAATATACTGGATACAATAAGATGTATTATAAAAAAAAATGTCTTGCCGAATAATCGATTTTACCTACTCAGTGTTCCTTCTTCAAATATGGTTGGTAAATGTGAAGGCATGACCATAAGCCGGAGAAACACATCCTAACATGGATGAACCGAGAAGGCAGTCTGCTCAGTGAAATAAGGCCACGAGAGAAAGATCAATACTGCATGAGACCAGGCTTGTCAAAAGTCAAGAAAAAGTTTTCACAGAAAACAAAAACCACTGTTTGGTGGTTCCCAGAGGGAGCGGAAATCACTAACTAGAAGGTAGACATGTCATAACCTGGGGAAGGAGAAAACAGCGTGCAATAAAGGGACTCAAGTAAAAAATGACCAAGGCCAAAAAAGACCCTGGGAGGCGTACATGTAATGAAGGGGCTAGGAGCTGCTTCAAGGAGAATCTTCTTCTTCACTGAGGTGCTACTTTACCAAGCAGGATGGGGACTGTTTTTTTTCTTCTTCTTTTTTTTTTTATTGTGTGGGCATCACTGCCCTAGTGGGAGTAGGAGGCCCAGCCTTGCTCCTGGAGAGCTGGTGCTGGATATGAACCGCCAGCCCTGTAGGCCGCAGTCCCGCACACAACCACTATGCCACCGGCACTCAGCCCAGGGACTGGTTCTTCCTTATGACACACCTGATTCACAACAAAAAGTTTAAAACCATCCGGCTGTTAGAGGATTTAAAATTGTATATGTGACCAACAAGTATCTTTTTTTGTTGTTGTTTTTGTTTTTGGGTATCACTGCCTCTGCTACCCAGTGCTGCTCCTGATAGCTGTCACTGGATTTGAACCACCAAGCCCGTAGGCCACAGCCCCACACTCAACCACTTTCACCACCAGGGCTCAGTTCCAAGAAGTATCTTCTTATATCTCCCAGACCAAGAAAGAAAATCTTTCCCATACCCAAGATGTCCCGACCTTCCTAAAGGTCATTACTGTCCTGCCTTCTAACCCGGCAGTTTTGTTGAATCTACTTTGGGATATTGTATAAACAGAATCATGCGGGTGATTAAAATTTCAGATATGGCTTCTATTTGTGGCTTGTATTATAAGGGAACTCCAAGAGCTCACGGGAAAATAGAGTTCAAAGATAATGGAGCATTTTCCAGCAGGTTTGTGAACCACCTTGGTCTGTTTCTCCCAGCTGACTCTGCACTCCCCTCTTTCATCTCGATGTGTGCCTCTACTTGGAGTGCGAGAACGTTTGTTAAGAAGATGATTAGTAATTCTTAATAGGCAAAACTTTTCAGAGTATCACTCACCAATTGGTAGTGGTGTGATCTTAAGGATACTAGATTCTTTTTATCAGGACCTGTCTCTCAAAAGGGAAAGCTGAGCCCATGGAAACTGGCTGCCAACGCCCTTTGGCCAGTCCCTGGTCAAGAGCATGTAATGACCTCAAAGTCTCAAAACTTGGCAGCTGGTAGGTAATTTCTTGAGGACTCCTAGGTCAGCGACCATGTGTGCACTTTCCTGGTTGGAAGTAGGTAATGGTTACCCCAGCAGTAAGTAAATCATAGTTTCCCCAGATCCACACTAGGCAAAAGATTAGGATGCAATATCGGCTTCTCTGTACTCTCGCCCTTCCCTCTGAAACTAGAAAATAAGAGTGAAATGTGGCCTGAAATAAAGAGGAGCGCAGGTAGAATAAAGTAGTACATAGTCTAAAAACACCGCGTCACTCTGCGTAAATGCAATGTAAGCACTCTGAGTCTTCCACTTGGTTTAACTTTTAGTTTAAAAATATTTATTTCCTCTTGTGCTATGTATTTGAAAAGCTCGAACACCTGGCACTACGTTAGCATCCCAGCTTTGCCAGGTTTGAGACTGCACGACTCCAGGGGCTGTTGCTCCTTTTCTGAGCTCTGGAAATGGCCATCCTGTGCAGGGGCTACGTGGTGCTCGGTCCAAGCAAGCTCCCAACTCCTGTAGACCTCATGTTCCTCCACTGTAAAAAGGGGCTGATAACGTTGAGAGCTTGAGGTGGAGCCCCAGCAAGGAGACAGAGCTCAGTTAGGGATGAAATGCACATATATAGGCTTTATTGGAGGTAGTGAAGGACTTTGGGGAAGGGAAGGGACAGCAGAGAAAGAGAGAGACAGGAGCATCTCGAGCTCCTGGGCGGTCCGGAGGCCAAGAGTTAGGCCAGGGAAGCCACACCCGGTATTGGGGTGGAGGGACATATATAGAGTTTGATGTACAGGCATGTGGGCTGATGAAAGGTTTCTTGTGCTGCGTTGGCCAGTTTCAGGTTGGGAGGTGACCTGTGAACAAATCATCTCTGTTTTCAAACTTGTTTCTCGGCATGTTAGAGGGGGAGCTCCGTGCCTTGCCGGGGTAGAAGCTGTGCCCTACCCAGGCGATAAGCTCGGTGAGATGCCAGAGTCAGGGGCTGCAAAGTTCAGCAAGTTGTTCATCTCTTTCTTGTGAGGCTGGTGCAAAGGGGTTCAAGGAGCTGCCTGGTCCAGGGGGCTGCCTGATTCGCCCCTGGCCCATCCAAATGGTACCCACCCAGGAAGGTCAGCTGGGAGGATTCGATGAGGTATAGTTAGTAAAGGACGTGGTCAAAAGGTTTAGGTATTATTGCCACGAGTCATAAACGGGTACCAAAGTTACTACACGCTAAACCCAAACACACAAATTCTGCCAGCAAGCGGATTCCACACCATCGCGACCCTGTCATGTGCAGGGAAGAACTGCCCCTGGGAGCTCCCGAGATTGTAACTCTGAACGGGAGACGAGAGCCCTGTCTTTCATCTGAAGAGCGGTGGGTCATTTCCAACCGCCAACCCTGCAGATTTCAGCCCAGTGTGTGCCTCTGCCTCTGCCAGAGCTTCTCTGATGCCTCGGCCACAGCCGGCACAGTGTGTGATAGCGGTGAACTAAGACTTTACCCAGGGGCCCATTGCTATCACTCACAGGAACAGAGTTTTTGAAAGGCTCTCATTTGATGTTTATGAATCTTGAGTTCCTGAACATTCTTTCAGGAGGCCTGGCGTTTATACTAGCAAATCTTCCTCCGCACTTCTGCTACAGGTCTGACATTGCTGCATACCAGTACTGTCTGACTTCGCCTTAGCAATGGCTACACGGCCCCATCCCCTCTGCTGCCTGCCATGGAGCATATACCTGACCCTGGACTAGAATTTGAACTAGGGGGGAAAAAAGGTTAGAAAGGTATGGCTTAGGAAGCAGCCAAGTACCAGGACCAACAGCACTGGGAAAGGTGGCTTCTGCCTCATTTCAAACTTCCTGACTTTGAATGCCCAGGCTGGCTCCATGAGGAGCAGCCACAGAGAGAGTGGAACCAGAAAAAGTAGAGGAAGGCAGGTGTCTGAGTGTGACTGAGTGTAGGTGGAGAATCAGGCCAGAGATGATGTACAATACAAAGAAGAAAAAATAGCTGAGGTAGAGGAAAAGTGATGGAACTCCCACAGTTGCTGGAGACTATGCTCACGGACCCTGTACCAACCTATGTCAAGGTCTGGGATCTGATCAGAAATGGTGTCCTGAGACAGTGATCTCCCTGACCTTTGGGGCTGTATGAACCTTATAAACAGGCAGGGTCAGCAACGTCTTATTACCTAGAAGGTGTCGCGCAAACCTAAGGCAACACGGGAAAGGAGAGAGTAAGAGGAAAAAGAGTGGGGGAACAAAAGGAAATAGAAGGGAGACTAGGAACAGGAGAGGGAAACGGAGATGAAAGGAATGACGATGTCAATGTTACCGAGGAACCAATAAAAGGTGCTGTCAGCCTGCTCCACACTCACATAAATGCTGTGCCACAAGCGGAGTCACAGAGGCAAAACCTACTGCCCAGAGGGGACCTTATTCCAATCTCCTCTCAGGTTCCACGCTGAGCTTTTTGGTGGAACTAGAGTAGAATGCCACAGCCACTCACAGCAGCAGTCATCTCCAACGTGCCCAGGAAGGCAGCTAGCATGCCCTTCCTTCAGCAGGCAGAATTCTCCTCTATACTGGGTCACAATGAATTGACACTGGCTCACGCATCACCGAACACTGGACCCTGTGTTCCCTGTGAGACTGTGCCCATTAGACCTCCAACTACTGGGAGCGTGATGCAGCAAGGTCCTGGCTCCCGTGCTCTGAAATTCATCACCGTACTTCTTCCAAGGCCACGCTTCTCAAAGGCTGTTCCCAGCCACTCACGGAGAGCAGTGTGCATCTAAGGCAAGCCACATCCGAGAGACCGAGGGATCTTCCGATAGCTGTTTTGGCTCAAGAACTCCACACAGCCTTGCTGAACCTTCTTGGCACTCCATGAAAACCCAGGGTCCTTTTCTCTTTTCTCTCTCTTACCTTCTTACTTAAGTCAGATTCTTGTGGTGAACTGATGGGTCTCCAGAGCCTTTTAAAAAGCTCCCTCCAGGTCTCTGTGATACCAACTTCATGCCTGCTTCTCAGAGGAGAACTCACACTAACTCAATTGGACATTAGCAGGAGCAAGAAATCCCAATCTCATTACTAATGGTTCTGCAATCCCCTACCCATGATTGCTGAATTATCCTTGGAGAACCTTCACTGTGTTTGGGGTCTGATTTGGGGGGTCAAAAGGAGGAGCTTTCTGGGGAGAAGGTTTGACTTTCAGCTGTGGATACTCCCTGTGTCTATCTCTATGGGGAAGCATTGGACTACTTTAAAAAAGATTCATTTTCCTGGGGGCTTACACAACTTTTATAACAATCCATCCATCCATTATAAGTCAAGCACATCTGGACATTTGTTGCCCTCATCATTCTCAAAACATTTGCTTTCTACTTAAGGCCTTTGTATCAGCTCCTCATTTTCCCCCTCCCTCCCCTCAACCCCCTCACTCATGAACCCTTGATAATTTATAAATTATTATTTTGTCATATCTTACACTGTCCAATGTCTCCCTTCATCCACTTCCCTGTTGTCTGTACCCCAAGGACGAGGTTATATGTAGATCCTTATAATCAGTTTCTCCTTTCTACCTCACCTTCCCTCCACCCTTCCCAGTATTGCCATCCATAGCACTGGTTCTAAAGGGATCATCTATCATGAATTCCCTCTTTTTGGTCCTATCTGTACCAATGTACATCCTCTGATCTAGCTGGATTTGTAAGGTAGAATTGGGATCATGATGGGGGAGGAGAAAACACTGAAGAAATGGAGGAAAGTTGTAGGTTTCATCATTGCTACACTGCAACCTGACCGGCTAGTCTCCTTCTCACAATCCTTCTGTAAGGGGATGTCCAGTTACCTACAGCTGGGCTTTGGGTCCCCAATCTGTACTCCCCTCATATACAATATGATTTTTTTGTTTTTTGATGCCTGATACCTGGTTCCTTCAACCCCTTCTGGTCACACAGGCCGATGTGTTTCTTCCATGTGAGTCTTGTTGCTTCTCAGCTAGAGGGCCACTGGTTTACCTTCAAACCTTCAAGACCCCAGACACTATATCTTTTGATAGCCGGGCACCATCCACTTACTTCACCACATTTGCTTATACACACATTTGACTTAAGTGATCGTATTGGGAAGGTGAGCATCATGGAATGCCAATTTAATAGAACAAAATATTCTTGCATTGAGGAAGTACTTGAGTGGAGGCCCAATGCCCAAGCAGATGACTACTTTTCCAGGCACAATGCTTGGTTTTAGTGTTCAGATTTCACTGGACAAAAAGGTTAATGGCCTTATCAACTTGCTTTATCTCTGCATTTTAGGGGCAAGGCAATGAGTACCTGCTCTCCAGTTCTCCCCAAAGCACTTGACTTTGAACCATCTCCTTTGTGAAGAAGCCTTTTGGGAATGACCTGTGGGGAGCCTTTATCTGTCAGGCCATTCCAACAGCTAAGACGGGTCCCCAGTCTCTCAGTCCCATGGTGACTTGACCGCTGTTTTGTGATGGCTTGCTGCCCCACCTCACTGCCTCCTTGCCTTGGCCTCTGGTCTCTGCACGACTCCTCTGCCCTGTTCCATGATGTTCAGGCTGCAACCTCTCGGGCTGCTCTCATCTCTGTCAACTGCTCTACCCCTGGCTCTTCTTCCTTGAGGGTCCCTTGAATTCCCTCTGTTCTTGCTGCTGAGATAACTCTCTTAGAACCAAGAGAATGACAATTGAACTGACCAATCCCCTCTAGGAGTGCTTCACACAACTTATTTGCATGGCCCCACCCAGTCATTTGGTGGGAGTTACAATGACATGGATAAAATCACCATATTAAGAAAATTCAGGCTGAGCCCCAGTGGCATAGTGGTTGTGCGCGGGACTGCGGCCCACTGGGATGGAGGTTCAATTCCGGCTCCCAGGAGCAAAAGCTGGGTCTCCTACTTCCACCACTTGAGGGCAGTGATGCCTTTAAAAAAAAAAAGAAATTTCATCTGACATCCCCTCATAAAAGGATCACAAGGAAGGGATGAGCTAGCCAGGGTGCAGGGAAACACTGATGAAACACACAACATTTCTCTAGCTCTTCAATGCTTCCTCCCCTCACTATCCTGACCCTGGTTCTACCTTACAAATCTGGTTGGACTGAAGCATGTACACTGGCACAGATCAGAGCTTTCGACACACGGAATCCAGGACAGATAAATCCCTCAGGAACAATAATGGGAGCAGTGATACCATGATGGGGGAGGTGGGGGAAGAGTTGGGGAACCCATGATCACAATGACTGATGTATAATTCCCCACCCCCCAGAGGAAGAACAACAGAAAAGTGGGTGAATGGAGACATCGGACAGTGTAAGATATAACAAAAATTTATAATTTAAAAAGAGTTCACAAGGCTAGGAGAATGGGGGAGGAAGGGGAAAAGAGAGGAGCTGAAACCAAGGGCTTTAGTAGAAAGAAAATTTTTTGTAAATGATGATGGCAACATATGCACAAGTGTCCTTGATAAACATGTACAGATTGCTAAAAGAACTGAAAGAACCCTCAATAAAGTTATTTCTGAAAAAAAGAAAGAAATTTCACGTCACCACAAAGCTAAAACATGGATGAACCTTGAGGGCAGGTTGAATGGAATAAGTCAGACAAGAAAGAACAAACATGGTGTGACCCCACTTGTACGCGAAGTCCAGAATTGACTGGTGTTGAGATAAAAGTTGATTTATGGCTACCACAATCAAGTAGACGGGCATTGCTTATTGCTTACGAGATGCCAAACTTTTGTTACAAGTGATATAAAAAAACAAGTGAAAATGGATAGTGCTAATTACTGAGAATAATTAGCGTTACTGAATTTCTCAGGTCTAAATGATTGAAATGACAAACGTTTTGTTAGGTGATTTGATGAAACGATTGATTAAGGATACTGATGCTTCAAGAGGTGGA
>PVJH01031049.1:0-24059 GCA_004026705.1 Nesogale talazaci
CCCGCTGTAGACCAGGCATGGTCCGGAGGCTGGGGAGTCACAGAATGACAGAACTGCCGGGTATTTGGGATGAGCCCTGGGGCTGGAATGAGAGGTGTTGGGCCCTGAGGTGAGCAGAGCCCGGAGCTCACTGGTCTTGAGTACATTCTGACGCATAAACCACCCTGGAGGGCAGAGTAGAATGACTGCCCCTGTGGGCTTCCACGGCGGTAAATCTTTATGGAAGCAGAAAGGCCTCATTTTTGTCCTGTTAAGTGATTAGAGGAATTGAACTGCTGACCTTGTGGTTCGGAGTCCAACATGCTACCCAAGAGTAAGCACCGGGTCACCTCTTTTTGTAAGACACGCCTGGTGCCCCTTTTCAGGGCTGGAGCTAAGAACTGTGGAGATCATTTCTTCACTCCTGTGGGGCTTCAGGCAATCCCGATTCTCTTGTCCTCTTGGCTCTAAACTCACCCCCCCCCCCGCCCCTCCCCTGTATGTGTCTCTGGGCTGTCGGGTCCCTCCTGGAGCATACAAGGGCTTCATGAGAGTGACACATCAGCTCGAGCTGAAAAAGCACAAGACAAGTCCCAGCACCGTGACCCTGCTCTGGCCTGCGGTTCAGTTTCCTCTCCTGAAGAATGGGGACAACAAAGGTCACCTCCCAGGACTGTGGAAGATGGGAAAAGAGCCAGTGAGTCAGTGCTCTGACAGGATTTGTCACTTGTCCCCAACCCCCTCTGCCCCAGGGTTCTCCTGAGAGCCCTCTGACTGACTCCAGCTGGAGGGGCGGGGGTGGGGGCATAGAGAAGAACCTGTTTCCTCTTGGGCCCGGAGGGAGACTCAGGCTGGGGGAGCCCAGAGGCTGCTAGGAGCTGGGTCTGGGGGCTGGGCCAGAGGTCTCCAGCCGACCCTAGGGTGGTCTCCGTGCCCACATCCTGTCTCCAGGTTCTTAGGTCTGAGGTTTGGGCAAGGTGGGGGGAAAGATCACGTATCGCCCAGTTCCTGGGTCCCATCCAACACCACCGCCACCGGTCACGGAATCCATTCTGATGCAGCATGTGTCTGTCTCCAGTTCCGGAGACTGGATGACCTTCCAGAAGAAGATGGTCTTCTCTCTCTCTCTCTCTCTCTCTCTCTCTCTCTCTCTCTTTCTCTCTCTGCCCTGCTGGTGGATTTGATCTCAGTAGTCTTTGCAGTCAGTAGTCCCACATGTCACCCACAATGCCACCAGGGCTCCTTAAGGGGGCTGCACCCCACCTGAATCCCCTTACAATGGAACAGTCTTATCATATCACATTGGGGAGAATCAATGCTCGGCTGCCAAACCACACCATTTCATGATGGCCAGCACCCTCCCACACTGCCCCCCCCCCCCGAGAAGTATGACCTGGTCAGGTTGGCACATTTGGGGGGGAGGGCAAAATTGAGGGCACAACAGGCACCTATTGGAACAGAGAAGTTGGAGGCAATCTTCAGAAAGGGGCTCGGTGTGTGTGTGTGTGTGTGTGTGTGTGTGTGTGTATTGAAACTCAGTGACAGCTGGATCCTGTGGCCTTTGATATTAACAACAGTCACTGCCTGCCAAGTCCAGGCCAGAAGCAGCTGGATGAGGAATCATGGTCACTCTGTCCTCCCCGCGCCCCCCTCCCCCTTTTATCTGCTGGCACCTCTATGGTGAGCCTGACCAGAAGGTGGAGGGCTAGGGCCCATAGACAGTCCTCACAGGCCGGCTCAGGAACACAAAGCAGGCAAGAAACACGAAGGGTGGTCCCGGAACTGGGTTGGGGACAGAGACTGGAGCACGGGCTCCAAGTGACTCTCTGACACAGCCTGGAGGGCTCGTCCGGATGCTGCCTGAGGCCTTGGGCAGGGCTGAAGCTGCTCAACCCCTTTGTACCATGGAGGGCGTAGGCACCCAGGCCCAGGGCCCAAGATGCCTCGTGGTGATGATGGGAGCCAGGTCCCCAGAAAAGAGACTCATTCTCTGAGCACGTGGGCCGAGGAGGAAAGGCAGTGAAATGGTGCCCGTGTCACTGAGTGCCGCCATTGCAGACATCCCACAACACCCCATCTGCCATGAGCTGAAACGCCTTTTCTCAACCGTCTAGGAGACCAGGAGTTCCAGCTCAGCGCTCTGGCCCCGGGGGAGGGTTTTTCCTCTCTGTTGGCTCTTGAGGAAGACCCTTGACTCTTGGGGCTTCTATTGCTGGTGGAGCTTCATGTAGCTTTGCATCTATCTTCCCCCAGTTCTGCACCCTAGTTGCTTGTTGAATTCCTTTCCTATCTACGAGACACTACTCCCGTCCCTTAACAGAGACAAGCCTCTCCCAAATGGGACTATGAGCACAGGGAGAGAGGTGAGAATTTGAAACACACCTCTGGGGGTAGGGGGTGGGGAGACGGGGTGGGAGCCCAAGGTCCCAGGTCAATCCATAACAGGTAAGTACAGCGTGTTTGGACAGTTGGCAGGAAGATCAGTGCAGGACAACTGGCTCACAGAGCATAAAACCCATAGTGGGCAGTTGGCCTGCCCGGCCCAGAGAGCGAGAGAGAGGGAGGGAGAGAGAGAGAGAGAGAGAGAGAGAGAGAGAGTCTAGAGCAGCAGTTCTCAACCTGTGGGTCGTGACCCCTTTGGGGGTCGAGTGAGCCTTTCACAGGGGTCACCTAAGACCATGGGAAAACACCTATTTCTGACGATCTTAGGAACGGAGATACCGTTCCTCTATCTGTCTCCAGGCAGGTCCGGCCAGATGCCGATATGCCCACATGCGAGTGGCCGGCATGAAACCTGTGACTCGTACGGCACCATGCTTCAAGACAAAATGTCACGGATTTGCCATTAGAAAGAAATAGTTCACAACGTAGAATGACGTATTGTTTTTGTGATGGATGACTGTGCTTCGATGATGTTCAATTTGTAGCTGTGGAAAGACATCCTGCAGATCAGATATTTACACGATGATTCCTCACAGCAGCAAAATGACAGTGACAAAGCGGCAACGAGAATAATGTCATGGCTCAGGGGTCACCGGGACACAAGGGACTGAATGAAGGGGTCTAGAGCAGGAATCTGGAACAGTCTCCTACTTAGAAAACTGAGTTTTCACTGCTTCTCAGATTCAAAGCCTTCATCGGGGGCCTGTCCAAACTCGAACCTCCAGCAGGAAAGGCTCAGGGGGCCAGATCCCATCACACGTCTGAATCAGGCTGGGAGGCTGGGCCTGGGCACCCGGAGTCGAGTGGTGGCCCAGCTTGGCTCTCCTTCCTAGCCTGGTCAGTCCACACAGACCTTATCTCGACACCCATTAAGGCCACCTGGACTAACCAGTCCTACCAGAAACTGGATCTGGTCGTCCAGGCCCCACCTTGCAGCAGGAGGGGGTGAGTCCCTAAACCTTCTGGCCTTTACCATTGGTCTGGAGCTGGTGGGGCAAGAGCCAGTGGTGGAGGTGGGGCACCTGGTCTCTGCTCACAGGCAGCAGTGGGGCTTCTAAGCTGAGCTGCTTCAGCCCTGAGCTGGAGAGTGTCTGGCTTGGCGTGTCATAGCCAAGGTGTGAGTGAGGGTAGGAATCATGAGGTGGGTTCTCCATACCCCCAGAATGACCCAGGGAGTTTCCCAGGTCAATTCCCCATGGCTCAGAACTGAGCTCCACCCCTCCCCCCAAACCGCCCCCCTCAAGAGGTCGCATCATTACCATCAGTAAGGGTCGCTCAGTCACCCACCATCTCAGACATGCCAGCACCTGGGTGAACCCTGAAGACATCGTGCTGAGTGAATCGCATCCATCACAGAAGGACAGCGAATGTATGATTCTACTTCTATCTGGAAGAAAACACAGTGGATGAGGGCCCAAGGAATGGGCCTGGGGATTTATTGCTTAAGGAATAGTCCGTTTCTGTGTAGAAGGATGCATTTCTTCTGGAAATGGATGGAACAGGAAATGTTGGTTATTGATGCCACTTAGACCAGGTTATGCTGGCAAGTGTTGTCATATATATGTACATATATTACATATACCGCAATAGAATTAACAAAAACCATCCTAACGAAGTATTGTGCTCTAACCTTTGCATGTACTGCTGCACCCCTACTGTACACAGGCTGGGGCGAGCTCACCTGGTCTCACTCCACAGGCAGCCTGGGAAAGCAAAGGTGGGGCCACTCTTCCCACTGTCCAGAGGAGGCCACTGAGGTTCCCAGGTAAGCCTACTGCCCAAGATCACATGCTGAGCCCCCACAGGGCTCTCCCATGCGACTGGCAAAGCATGCCCCTGGGAAGCACACACGCTTGGAGCTGTGGCCACCTCGGCCCTCTCATCCCGCGACTTCCTTCCAAAGATAAGTGCTTGGGAATAACATCACTGGAGGACTCGGACGGAGGAGTCAGCTGTGCCGGGCCGAGGCGGGGTGACATACCCTGTCTGCAGCCACCTGTCGTTGTGCTGTGGCATCAGCACCCTGCCTTGGTCAATGGAGAGGTCAACCTAGTGCCTGGAGATTCCAAGCAGCTGAGTCTGGCGGTTTCG
Organism: Nesogale talazaci; assembly: GCA_004026705.1. Classification (NCBI taxonomy): domain Eukaryota; kingdom Metazoa; phylum Chordata; class Mammalia; order Afrosoricida; family Tenrecidae; genus Nesogale; species Nesogale talazaci. Next base: position 4,513 of record PVJH01031049.1, read on the forward strand.
GTACCTCGTGACACGCATTCCAGTCCTTCTTTCCATCAAGATCACGACTCGGAGGTCACGCATCTCAAGAAGACTCCAGCCTCTTACGTGCAACATGGGACGGGGCCGCAGCCTCCAGATAGGGCGGCAGGGACCGAGAAGGGGTCACCAGCCTCACTCGTCCCGGCAGGCCTGACTCTGAGGAAAGGATGTCTCTGTCCACGTTTGCTCACTGATTCGCTCAAAACGCACCGATCTCAATGACCTACATATAACCCCCTCCCAGGGGGATGGACAACAGGAAAGGGGGTAAAGGGAGAATATAAGACAGGGAAAATAATTTATAAATTTTTATAAGTGTTCATGAGGGAGAAACATGAGCTGATACCTAGGGTTCAAGCAGAAAGAAAATGTTTTCAGAATGATGATGACAGCATATGTACAAATGTGCTTGACACGATGGCTGGATGGATTGTGATAAGGGCTATAAGAGCCGCCAATAAAATGATATTTAAAAAATTTATAGCTTCGGAAACACAAAGGGGCAGTTCTACTCTTTCCTCTAGTCTATGAGTCAGAAAAGACTTTAAAAATCATTTTATGTTTTACACTGACTGCTGTCTCCCCATTTTACTGTTGTCCTTCCTCTGGGAAAGTAGATCATTGTGATTGGTTCCCCCTTTGTTTCCCCCCCCCCCCAACTTTCCTCCTATCCTCCTGGTATTGCTACACTCATTTGTGGTCCTGAGGGCAGGTGTTATGTATCCTGGATTCCCTGTGTTTCCAGTTCTTATCTGTACCAGTGTACATGTACTGGTCTAGCCAGATTTAAGGTAGAATTGAGGTCATGATGGGGGTGGGGGTAGGGGTGGGAGGAAACATTAAAGAACTAGAAGAAAGTTGTCTGTTTCATCAATGCTATACTGCACCCTGATTGGCTCATCTCTTCTTTGTGACCTTTGTGTAAAGGGATGTCCAATTGTCTACAGAGGGGTTTTGGGTCTCCACTCCACACTTCCCTGCATTTACATCTATATGATTTTTTGTTCTTGGTCTGATGCTGTAAATCTTTTGGGGAACAGAAAGCCTAATTCTTCTCCCTCCGGGCAGTGGTGGATTTGAACTGCTGGCTTCGTGCTTAAAAGCCTAATAGGTGTCCCAATAAAATGATTCATTAAAAAAAAAAGGGGGAGGGGGAAAGAGGAGCTTATACCAAGGGCTCAAGTGGAAAATATTTGGAAATGAAGATGGCAACATGTGTACAAATGTGTTTGATGCAAATGATGTATGGAATGTTATAAGAGCTGTAAGAGCCCCAATAAAATCATTGGGGAAAAAAAAAAAGCCTAATAGATCCACTGCTGTCACCCGAGCCTCCAGACAATCTATAGCAGGTAGTGAATGAGTCTATTTGATCTCTTATTCTGGGGGGAAATCTTGCTGTCATTTTTCTGTTCATCAGAATGACGCCGCTGCCCGGCGCAACACCAGACTCGCAGCCTTGCCATGTGGGAGTCAGTTGCTGCAAGCACTGTACTGATCTATTTCCTGAGGATCACTCTCTTCTCCATCGATCACCTACTTTACCACGCATGAGATCCTTCTGCAGGAACTGGTCCCTTCTGATAACATGCCTGAAGAATGTGAAGCCAAGTCTCACTTACCTGGCGTGGACGGGTTCTGTGGGCACAGAGAAAACGTCAAAAGAAGACGGGGGGAGTCCACAAAGAGAACCGGTCCGAGTTCGACCATTTCACGAGGTAACACAGATGATCAAGAACCCACCGTTCTGGAGACAGAAGTCCTAGCTGTACTAAAGACGCTGGTGAAAAGCAGGTCTCCCGGAATTGATGGACTATCCATGGAGATGTTTCAATAAATTAATGCTGTGCTAGCAGTGTTCACTCGCCTGCATCAAGCAATTTGGAAGATGGCTAGCTGGCCAACTGACTGGGAAAGATCCAGATAGAAGCGCATTCCACACAAAGGTGATCCAACAGAATGCAGAGATTATTAAATAATAGCATTAATAACACAGGAAAGTAAATTTTTACTGAAGATAGTTTAAAGGGGGGGCAGCAGTACATGCACAAGGAACTGCCAGAAATGTCAAGCCAGATTCTGAAAAGACTTTGGCATGAAGAATACCGTCGCTGATCTCAGATGGCCCTTTCCTGGAAGAAGAGACTAGAAAATTATGCTCGTCTGAGTTTTATTGATTACGCAAAGGAAAGGCATTTGATGGTGTGAGCCGTAACATTGCGAAAAGTGGGAATTCCAGAATCCTTCATGGTGTTCATGGAGAACCTGCACATAGGTGGGGGCTTCAAAGAGTTCATGGAACGATGGCATCTTTCATTTTATCTTTTTTTTTTTTTTTGGCATCACTGCCCTCAGGTGGTGGGAGTAGGAGGCCCAGCCTTTGCCCCTGTGGAGCTGGAATCGAACCTCCATCCCAGTGGGCCGCAGTCCCGCGCACAACCACTACGCCACCGGGGCTCAGCCCCTATTTTATCTTTTCAACACTTTTTCGAAGCCCTCTCATACACCAACAGGCAGTTGGTTCAGAGAGAACAGGAGATGCGGAGCGCTTTTGAGTCAGACAAGATGTACATTTCACCCTATTTGTTCAGTCTGCATACTGGGCCAATAAGCTGAGCCTCAAGGCACAGGGGTGGGTAGAAGACTCATTAACAACTTGTGTTATGCAAATAAGATAACTGATGAGAATGGTAGTATGGATTACACTCAATATGAAGAAGAAGAAGAAGAAGAAGAAGAAGAAGAAATACCTCACAACTGGACCAGTAAGCAACATCATGACAGACAAAAGGTTGGCATGGTCAAAGATTTAATTTTGCTTAGAGCCACAATAGCACCACGCAAGGAAACAGGAAGCCTCGAGCAGGGGTCGAGCCCACAGCAAAAGACCCTTTTAAAGTGTTACAGAGCAAAGATGTCACTGGGAGAATCATGGTGCACCTGGCCCAAACCAGGTGTTTTCAATGGACCCAATGGCAGATAAAAGTCTGCCAATGAATAAGGAAGACACAAGAGAAAGTGGATGCGTCTGAGTGATGGTGTTGGCCAAGAATGTCTAATATACCACGGGCTGCCAGAAGAACCCACTCACCTCTCTTGGAAGAAGTACAACCAAAAGGCTTTCGACAGGTGAGGACAGTGAGAGTCCACTGTACGTCCTTCGGGGCTTTATAGCCAAGCACCAGTGGCTGGAGAAGGTCAACATATTTGGTCAAGCCGGGGAGTGGTGAAAAAGGAATACCCCCCCAGGAGATGGGTTGAAACAGTGGCTACCACCATGGGCTCAAACACACACCGCAATCGTGAGGACCCCTGGAGATTGGGCGGTGGGTCCCACAGGGGTCTCTGGAAGTCCACACGCATTCAGCTGTGATTGGCTCAGGGGAAACCCTAAAGTGGACTTGTCCTCGCTGAAAGGCCTCACGCAGATGGGAAGCAGCACAAGGAAACAGGAGGGGCCCTCAGGCTCTTGGGATGGGTCTGGAATGGTGAGAAGGGTGGGAATAGGCAGGGTTGGAATCCTGGCAGGTGGGGAATCCTCCATTGCTCTGGGCACTTCCATAATCGGCAGGACAGTCCAGTTCCAATCAGCTCTCCCAGTAGCCCCTGCGGTGGTCCTGTCAGCCCGAGACCGAAAAGCCGGGCAGCAAACCTGTGCGACGTAAACCCCCCTCCCATCCGTTGGCCCGTAGAGCGAGCGGGCCACGATACCGGGAGGGCTGTGGGCCGGATCCGTTGGCGCTGGCTGGACTGGAGTTTGGGGACGGGCGGGATGGGGGCTGTGCCACCAACAAACTCCAGCCCGCTGCTGGAGCCTTCGGCCCCTGCTCCAGGGCCGCGCAACCTTGGGACACTCGGGTCACGCCACCTGGAAGGCACGCACCCAAGGAGCACCCGGGGGTCCCCAGTCAGGAGGCCCTCGGCCGGCCTGGGAGGAGGCTTTTGGGGTGCGGGGAGGAGACCGCCCCACCCCCACCGCAGTCAGCTGGCCGCGCACCCGCGGGATTAGAGGCGCGGCCACTGGCGGGGCATCTGCATGACAAAGGCGCGGCCGGCGAGGGCGACGGGAGGGCGGTGGGGCGGGCCGCCGCCCGCGATCGGAGACCCCCGCCCGCACCCGCCGCCCGCAGCTGCCCCGCTAAGCCTTCGCGCAGCGGCCCCGAGATTTGGGGGGGCGGGGGCGGGGGCGGCACGCGAGCCCGGGCCGCTCAGCTGTGTTTGCTCGAGGGGCGCCACGCGGGGCGGCGGGCCGGGGGCCCGACTCCAGGCTTCCGTCCCCACCCGGCCGGCGCGGGACAATGGCCCAGAGCCGACTGACCCCGCAGGTGGCGGGGAGGGGAGGGGGGACGCGCGGGGAATGCGTAAATGGGGCCGGAGGAGGAGGAGGGCCCAGCGAGGGCGGCGCCGGGGGCCGGGGGCTGCGGGCGTGGCCCCCGTGGTCATTCTCGAAGTCCTGAGATTCCCTCCGGGCGGGCGGCCTGGCCTGCTCACCTGCCTCCAGCATCACCTGCCTGCCGAGCGGCGGCCACGCCCCTCCTCCTGCGCCTCGAAACGGACACCTGGTGCCAGCAGCAGACCGAGCCCCCCTCTCCACCCACCTCCGCTTGAGATGAGCCAGGGGTCTGCAGACCCGCGTGGAGCTGGGCCTTGGCCCGTGCCCGTGCCGATGTGGACACCTAGGGCAGGGTGTCCAGCCTTGCACCCTTGGCAGGACTCCTGAGCCTCCTGCGCCGGCTGTGTGCCCTGAGTGTCCCAAGTTGTCTCAGTCGCCTACCCAGACAGATAGGTCATCTTCCAGAAAGCCACAGCGTCTCCTGGGCCCTAGGTGTTGAGGTCAAAGACTGATTCCCACCCAGACTCCTCTCCTCCTTCCCTCCTCCTTCCCAGACTGTCTAGAATCCAAGCCCCTTCTCTCCAAGCCTTGGGGCCTCCTGACCTGGCCACCATAGCCTGCCTGGACATGGCAGGAACCTCTTCCTCCTTCCTCCTGCAGCAGCCAGAGGGACACCCATTAAGATGGAAGTGGGTCCTTGTCCCTCTTCTGCCCAGTACTTCCCAGGGCCCCCACCTCCCTCGGAGGAAAAGCCCAGATCCCCGTAGTGTCCCTGTAGAGTCAGCCAGGCTCCTGGTCTCCTCCCAGCCCCCTTGGCCATGCAGGCATTCTTGTCGCCCTGAACAGAGGTCTTTGTGTGACCAGGCTTCAGGGCCTTTGACGTCCCACAGGCGGCGACTTAGGTGCCTGATCCGTCTCCTGCAGGTCTTGGCTGCCTGGCCAGACCCTCTTTGGCCGCTGGAGTGAAATGCTACCCCTCTCCTCTCAACACTCCCCGTCCCCCTCTCTGCCTAGTCTTTCTCCAGGACGTTGCTAAGTATGTGACCACTCAGTCATGTCTTCACTTTCTGTCTCACTGGACTGTGAAATGTATCAAGGGCAGCGACTTGCACCTCTTTTGTTGGCACCTGTGACTGCCCCCTGCCCCCACCCCACCCCCCAGGACTTGGCCCAGTGGCGGAGACACTGCGCGCCGATGCTTGGTCCACGCATGTTGAGTGATTGGTAAAAATGAGAAATGAAATCCTCCCAACCCTTCCAGGGGTTTCCGGTTATCTCCACTTTACAGACGAGAACACCAAGGCAGAGAAAGGCCCAATAGCTTGGCCAGTGTCACACAGCTAGAGAGCGGGGGACGCTGAATTTGCTCCACAGCCCTCACTTCCTCAAGAGGTCTGAGCCGAGCCCACAGGCTGGTTTTAGACCCCCAATTTTGTGCTGTTGACACCGTTTCTGCCATTGTCTCAACTGACTCTGTCTACTTTTATACAAAACCCTCTAGACCCCCAGTTTGTCTTGCAAAATTCAAAGTGGTGGTGGTGCACGAGTCCCAGCACCACCGAGGGCCCTTTTACTCTCTGCTCCGTCAGCCACTTCTCTGACCAGTTCTTGCCACAGGCCCTGCCTCCACCTCGGGGCTGCATGCCACCTAGGCTTCTCTTTCCACCTTTCCCTCACCTATGCTGTTCCCATTGCTGGATCGGTTCCCCCCCTCCACCCCTTGTCCGTTTCCTTCTCAGCACCAGAATCCCCTCCCCAGAGAAGCTCTCCCTACAAGTCGGAATCTGAAGTCCTTGGGTCCGTTTATTTGGGACCTGTATCCTGTCTGCCACCCCAGTAGATGGTTAGTCTGAGCCCCAAATGTCCAGGACTGCACTTGCAGAGACAGGCCGTGGGAGCATGCCTGTTGTCTCGGTGATAGAATGAATGGATGAGCCAGCGCACGAAGAGAAGCAGGTCTGGCCTGTGCTAGCCTCATTCTAAACACTTTGCACAGCGACACTCGTGGGGTGAGCTCACGCAGGAGACCCTGTGCTGAGGGAACCCTGCCTCAGACTTGGGCTCCCTGGCATCCTCTGGGAGGCTGTAGGAACCCTCTCCCCACGTAATCCCTGATATCCCAGCCCTGGGAAGCCTCTGCTTGACCTCCCCGCTCCCACCCCACCCCATCAGACTTGGCCCCCCAAAAGAGGCATTGGGAACAGAACAGACCGCGGCTGGGATTGAACAGAGGAGAGGCCAACCTTCCATCCAACTCCACCTGCTGCCTGCTTGGTCACCTCAAGCAATTTAGCTCACCTCGCCTCACTGGCCCTGAAAGGTAGACTGCTCCTCCTTGAAATCGGTGCAAGTCCCTTGTTCTGTGCACACCCAGCAGCGGGCACAGCCCCGGGGCTCAGTGTGTCAAAAAGTCATTCACAGCCCTCCTGGGACTTCACTGACCAAAGAGGGGGCCCCCTTGACCTCCTCGGGCCTGTCACTCCTCCGGGGGACTCAACAGCAGAGGGGCCTACAGTCTAGGCAAGGCTGTGATCCAGGCACTCACGCATGTGTGTGGGTGTGGGGGACCAGTTCTGCATGTGAATGTGGCTGTATTGGGTGGGTCACTGGTGGGTGTGCGTGCGCACACAGGAGACCGCCGGTGTGCGGTGCCCGTGTGTGTGGATGTGAGCTTGATGAATAGCTGGTATGTCAACTCTGTGTCCAAGAGTGCATGTCCTTGAGAGTGGTGGTGAGTGTACAGTGTGTGTACACACAGTGAGTGTATGACCCAGAGGGTGGACCGGCTAGAAACAGGCTCACCCAGGCCTCCGGGCAACCCACAGGGCAGGGAATCTGCTGGACCCGGCAGGCCAGGAGTGGCTGGCCACCCTGCACTATGATGACCAGGCTGCTAGAGGAGGGCTGTTCCCCTGGCAGCCTCTGCTTGAGTGATTTCCAAGACCTGGCTCTGGCCGGCTTGGCCAGGGCTTGGGCCAGAGGCTGGAGTCTGCGGTAGGGGGATCCTGTCTTCGGACCATTGGAAACCCAGGTTACCCAGCAAGTGAGGGGTCTCTACCCTGTCTTACCCTCCCTGGTTTCCATTGCCGCCTGCTCCACTCCAGCTGCCTGTATGATCTAGGCCAAGGTCCTTCCCTTCCCCGTGTCTCGGGGTTGCTAGCCAGGAGACTGGAGCAGGAGCTGTCTTGAGAAAGGACAGAATTGCCACCCAGTCAGGCTCAGCAAGCAGGACTCACTGTCACCGCCCAGCAATGCATTTGTCAACCACTGCGACTCTTCATGTCCAGGGCCATTTCTGACCAGCGGCCTCACACCCCAGAACGACAGGGCTCAGATTTAGTCCTGTGGTCTGCCCCCACTTCCCTTTTCCCAAGGGCTCCAGGCCCTGGCAGAGAACTATTCCCATTTGTCCTGGGACTGTCAGGGGACACTCAGTTCTCACCAGGGGCTCTGTTTCTTCACTGGGCCCAGATGGAAAGTCCCCTCAGCCCAGTTCGGGCTGGGATGGGACTTGGCGCTCCAAGATTGGGGCTGAAGGCAGGTGGAGGCAGAGATCCTGGGGAAAGCTGTTCCCCTATCTCCTCCCCTTGGAGCCCCCAGAAGGGCCTCAACCCCAGGCAAAAACAGACAGACAGAAACAACCCCAGACAGAAACAGGGGGGCTAATGCAGTCTGAAGGAAGAAGCGGTAGAGACACAGGGAGCACCCTACCTTTTTGGATTGGGACCCCAGACCTGGCCAGGGCTCTGTGTGGACCCCTGTATGAGACTGCGGCTCCATGCAGTGAAGGAAGCAACGTTAACCTGGAGCCCGGGGTGGTGGCGATGCACACCTGCCCCTGTTGTGCGCCATGTGTGTGGACAAGGCCTGTGACCTCTGTGACAGTGCCAAGTGTCCCCAGTGCAATGGGTGTGTGGCCTCTGGAGGCAGGCACAGGGGACCCAACCCAGAGCCCCTGGGAAACTAAGACCCTGAGGCCCCCCACCCCCACCCCCACTGGACTCCAAGCCCACCGGGGGGCTTTGTGTGTTTCTGAAGTGACAAGAGACACACAAAAGGGTTTTTAATTAAATCAAAGGAGGGGGAAACGGGCCAGCCAGGCCGCTATTATGTTACCAAATGCGAAAATGAAAACTTATTTTTAAAGCTCTGGTATTAATTTGAGATTATTCAGATAGTTAATTAAAAGTGCAGCATGTGTTAAATATTATTTCAACAAAGATTATCATCAGGCCTCCATGTAATACGATCCGCTGGCTCGGGGAGCTTTATGCAAATGCCCCATGGCCTGAAGGAAGGTCCCCGCTGTGGCCAGTGCCATGGGGTGGGCTCCCGGCTGACCACTCGACCATGCAACCGACCACTCAGGCCCTACTTCCAGCCCTGAGCTAGTAGAGAGGTCCAAACGTCTCTGGAGGGCACTTCCACCTTTCGGGCTGCGGGTCGCACTCCCGTAGCTCAGAGAAGAGCATGGCCACAGGTGTGTGTGTGCACGTGGGTGGACAGGACCGGGGGTGTGTGCTGTGTGTGTGTGGCCTTCACAAGGTGGTGTGCGTGTGTGTACTAAGCAATTGCGGGTGAGCTGGGTCTGTGTATCCTGGCACCTGTGACACCCGGTTGGGCCCAGGCGTCAGGGCATGCACACCTGGGCCTGGGGCAGGTGAGGACATGGGTGGACAACACTGCAGGAGGGTGGGCCCACCACTGGCTACCTGAAATGAGAAAATGAGAAAGCTCATTTTGTGACAGCAAACCCTGTTTCTCCTTTTCACCATGGGAAGCAGGGGTCATCCCCGGAGTGGGCTTGGAGGAAGGGGTCACGGTGGATTCTGTGGGCTGGGGGGTGTAAGACACTTAGACAAGTGCCACTGTCCACTCCCAGAATGTGCAGGAACCATGCTTTTAAAAAAATATATTGGCTGAGCCCCAGTGGCATAGTGGTTGTGCGCAGGACTGCGCCCCATTGGGATGGAGGTTCGATTCCAGCTCCATGGAGCAAAGGCTGGGCCTTCTACTCCCACCACCTGAGGGCAGTGATGCCCCCCCCCCCCAAAATATATATATTTATAAACAGGAACAATGACATTCCAAATCACACCTTTTCCTTAGCCCAGACATCAAACACCACCCCAGCAAGTGCTTGGTGGAAAAGTGGCCCATTTGAGAACCCAGTCTCCCCCATGTCTTTGGACTTTCGGGGTGCCCTGGGCACTTGCGGCTCATCTTCTGGCCAGTCCTACGGAACATCAAAGCCTGGCGGGGACAGGGCTGCCTGGCGGAGTGGGGCCGCTGGCCAGGCCCCCCCTTTGGCCAGGTGGCTGTCCTGGAGGACTGCACCGGATGGCAGCGGAGCCCCCTCTCGCCAGGATTCTCTCTGGAGATGGGGCACTAGGGTAGCAGGGAAGATGGGGACTGTCCCTGGCGCCCGGGAGCATCACAGGTCAACGCACCTCTGCCTGGCCCAGCCCCTGCGCGCCCCGCTCCGTCGAGCGCTCCCGCCGCGGAGGCGCGGGCCGCTCCTGCCCTCTGTCGGCGGCCGGCCGCAGTGCGGGGCGCGGCGCGCAGGGGCCGGCGTGTCCGGTGCCCGGCCCTGCCCCAGGGCGCCGCTTAGCCAGCGGCCACTGCCCACCGCCAGGCACCCCCATGCCAGCGCATTGCCCGGACGCTCACAGCGAGCCTGCCAGACGGGCCTTGCCCGCTCCGGGCTACAGCTAACAGGGAAGCCATAGACCCAGAGAGGTCCAGGGACCTGCCCAGCCACTCAAAGGGGCCTTAGCCCGAACAGGCTTCTGTGGCAGGTGGCCACCTCTCCTGTTGTGAGCCGGCCAGGGCAGTATTACCTTCAGGCTGCTGGAGGGTGAATCGGGAAGACTTCTCTAGGGTGTCAGTAAGCTCCCAGCATGTGGGCAGGTCTGCATCCGGGCATCTATGGGTCTCCGGGCTCACTGGGCCACTGCCTGGAGCGCTTTCTCCTAGACCTGGGACTGGCACGCTCCCTCTGGTCTTCAAGCTGGTTTACACGCTCAGATCCGCTGCCACCGGCTGACCAGATCCTGTGTGCTCAGAGGCCTTTTTGTTTGTGAGCAGCTCCCCCCATGGGACTAGCAGTGACAGGAGGGATTGCTGGCCCCTCGCTGGCCCAGCAGAGGGTCTGGCGCGATGGAGAGTTTCCGGAAATGCACAAGAAAATGCCCAATAGCTTAGCAGTTCCTTACCGGGTTGGCCTGATGATCCCCATAGCCCGGTCAACATTCTTGGATGTCCCGTCCCTAGAGCTTTATTCACGGTCACCCCAAGGTGGAAACAAGAAACAAATGGTTCTGGTGGATGGATGACTCCCACAGAATCATCCCCAGGGACAGAACTTGGGATGCAGTCAGGAAGGGGCTCTCAAAGGCGTGGTCCTGACCGAAGAAACCATCATAGGTACAGAGAACAGACCGGGGCTTGCATGGAGGAGAGGAAAATTTTGAGGAGCGGAAACTATTCTGTCAGGGGGTGCGGGTTACATATAGTATAATTGTTTTAAACTCACGGTACTGCTTGCTGGAAAGGGTACCTTGTTGGTAACAAATGACAACATCACAGTTCTGTAGATTGAGACCCACAGAACCAGGCAGCGGCCATGCGGTCCAGAACCAAATGCCACCAAGTTTGGACTGTGAAGCGCTGGCAAACAGCTTGATCGAGATGATACTTCGGGCTGTCATCAATTCACAGAGTCAGGCAACCATTCTCACAATCTACGCATAGGCTATTTTTACCTCCCTCAAAGAGAAACCTATACCCTTAAACAATTTCCCCTGCTCCTCCATTTCCCCAGACCCTGGCAACTACGAAACGACTTTCTATCTTTATGGACTTGCCTATTCTGGTGGCTTCATTAAAAAGCTTGCTCCTGGCATTCCAGTTGTCTCTTCGATCAGTGGATGGGTGCAGAGAAGTTCTCTTAGTGACGTATTCGTCTTAGTCTCATTCAGGTGCCTAAAACAAGAAGTTCAGCTGAAACGGGGACTTCCAAGGGGTTCTGTCGGGGCAGTTCAATTCGGGACAGAGAGGACAGCTCAGAAGGTTGTGGGGACTGTTTTGGGGCCCCTCACAGGGGATCATCTTGATATATTTTCTTGAAGAACACAAGACAATCATGAGAACTATTAGAAAGAAGTTTTAAGGAAATTGAAAATGGCGTCGATGAGAAAACGTTCAAGAAAGCTTGTGCAGAGGAATTTTTTTTCCACCCTAACAATGCACCTGGCCCATTCTTTGAGAAGTCTTCTGTGAAAGAAACGACCCCGTCTCCCTCTAGTCCACCTCTCGCCCTTCAGGATTGATGTTTGTTTCCCCAAACTCAAAGAGCAGTGAAGAAGAACCTAGTCAGAATCCGATTGAGGATGTCAAACCCGCTTTTGTGCTGTGATGTCAATCGAAGAGCCTAGACTTCTTGGGAGCAGGCTAATCATTGTCGTTGAGTTAATGGTTACTGACAGTGACCCTCTTTAGAGGGTCATCAGTGCAGTCCTCCAAGAGGTACAAGGGGACTTCACAAAGTTCATGGGAAATGCAATTAAAAGGAAAAAGTTGTATATGATATGTAAATACTATATCAAGCAAACCACGATTAAAAAAAAGAAGAAACCAGGCTTGACCAATGGCTACGATAGGTGAAGGGGAAGGAGTTGTTTCATTAGGGGGCATGGGATTTATGTCAATGACGGTACACTCATTTGGAAAAGGATATCAATAGTGGTTGTATAGCATAATGAGTAAAAATAATGACACCGATTTACCTAAGCAGAAGCTGTAGAAATGGAGAATGTTCTCTTGAGTATATATTTACCATCATTAGAAAAAAATTAGAAATTGTGCATATATTTGCCACTATTAGAAAAAATAATTGCATGGATAACAATGACTACAAAGATGAAGAAAATGTTCTAGAATTGAGTATGATGGCAATCGTAAACTCTTCTTGGGATAGTTGAATCATGGAATTGTCTGACACGCAGATAAAGTGCTAATACAACCGTAAACCAACAGTTTAAATATAAACACCATTTCTCAGTATAATCTCTATCAAGCTCAAGACACGTTGGTGTGGGGTGATACCAATGATTTCGTCTGAGGGGCCTGGGAATTTAACCATGTCGAAGCAGTCTTTTGTCACATTTTTAAATGAAGAAAGATGGACTCCCTTGAAGGATTTTGTTAAGATTAGGAAACATAAAGAAGCCACAAGGATCCACCTCAGGACTCTAAGGTGGATGTTTAATGATCATTTTTCCCCCCATAGAAACTCTTGGAAATGCATTCTTTTTGGATAGGAGGACTGAATGAGCAGGAGACCACCATCTCGGTGGAGAAGGGCTCTGGGGGGAGCTGTCTCCAGGGTTTTCCTGCTAAAGATTTGACGAATCTTCTCAAAACACTCTCATAACAGGCAGATGTTGTTGTTTGAAGCCCTCCAGAAGGTCAGGAAACAAAATACTTTGGACAACCCCCCCCCCCAACTGTTAGCACGAACTCTGCACTTTTGTTCTGACTGGGCCTCCTCCACCCCTCGGTAGCCATTGTGATGGTGCTGTGTCACAGGGAAAGCCGAGTTTCATCCACTAGCACAACTCTTCAACTCGTGCTCCGACTTGCTTCGAATTTCCATGGAAAACTCTGCTCTTTTCTGTAGCAGATCTTGGCACAAAAGTTTCGGTACCCATTGGGCAGAAGAATTTGCTTCACTCTAGTTTCTCCGTCAGAATTGAGTACATGAAACCAAGTTGAGATGTCAATGGTGTTGGCTACTTGTGTCCCCGGTTCCTTGTCAATTCTCTTCCATTTGGACACAGACAAGATTAATGTTCTTGAAAATGGAGGTGGATGGCCGGCCACGTCAGGTTCCATCCTGACTACCATCTTTTCCTCTTTTAAAATGAGTCACCCCAGGGCTGAGCCCCGGTGGCGTAGCGGTTGTGCGCGAAACTGCGGCCCACTGGGACGGAGGTTCAATTCCAGAAGTGGGGCTGGACCTCCTACTCCCACCACCGGAGAGCAGTGATGCCCCCCCCCAAAAATGAGTCACCCCTTTGTAAAATACCGGTTCCTTGGGGGTGTTGTCCCCATATGCTTTGGAAAAGATCATTCTTCCCTCCAAGCTTCCCCCTAAACTTGGTATTTGTTCATGTTTGCTTTGGTGGCGCCTATACTAAAAATCTGGTATTGGGTGTTACTTCAGTTTGAGCTGTATGCAGGTGGCTCTGATAGGGGCTGTTTACAAACTGGCACCTGATTCTTCTTGGCACATCCGGCTGGACTCTCTGCAGAAATATTCTAACGAGCTAGATTCTAATGAACTAGTCCGAGTTTGCTTTGGTGTAAATTTTCTATTTAATTCATGCATAGATTTTTTTTCATAACATGCATTTTCCATGAACTTGAAAAATTGATGGTGAATCAGACATGAAGATGTACAGATCAGACCATGAGTTGTAGATCCAACAGTCGGTACATACTGTGCTTCCACTCTTCCCTTGCAATCCCCCTCAATGTGCCTTCCCAGAGCTACTTGCTCGTGGTGTTTCTGGTTGCCTTTCTCCCTCCTTTTCTAATGCTCCCAGCTCTGCCTTGGGTGAACGCTGCCCGTTGGATCATCCACGGGCAGGGGAGCTCAGTTCCCAACCTGAGGGTGACGAAGGGCCACAGTCTTGGAGACCCTGCGGCTGTCTATGCGATCAGCGAGCCTGGTTTCCTTTCTGATTTTAAATTCTGTTGCACCTCCCCTCCCCACACTCTCTCCAGGACCTTTAGGGTCTGTTTTTGAGCAGTTGGTAGTGGGAGTTAGGCACCATCTAATTCTTCTGATCTCAGGGTTGTCTGTGTGGTCTGTAATTGTTTCCATGGCTTTTTTTTTTAAAGATCATTTTATTGGTGGCTCTTACGGCTCTTATAACAATCCATACATCAATTACATCAAGCGCATTTGTACATATGTTGACATCATCATTTTCTAAACATTTACTTTCTATTTGAGCCCTTGGTATCCACTCCTCTTTTGTCCCTCCCTCCCCTCTCACCCTCGTGACCCCTTGATAAATTACAAATTTTTATTATTTTCATTTCTTACACAGACCACTGTTTTCCTTCCCCTACAGTTTTTGTTGTTTGTCCCCTTGGGGGGTGGGAGGGGTTATTTGTTGATCATTGCGATCGGTTCCTCCCCTCCTCCTTTTTCTTCCCCTTCCCCTCCTGGTATCATGACTCCCATTTCTGTTCCTGAGAAGTTTATCTAACCGGGATTCCATGTATCATGAATTCTTAACTGTACCAATATACATGCTCCAGCCTAGTCCACAGTGAAAGGCAGAACTGGGGTCACGAGAGTGGGGGTTGAGGAAGCTTCAAAGAACCAGAAGAGTGTGTTTTTCATCAGTGCTATACTATGGCCTGCTCGACTCATCCCTTCCTTGTGACCCTTGTGACAATGGGATGTCCCATTGTCAAAAGATGGGTTTTGGGTCTCTGCTCTGACACCTCTCGGTCTCTGCAATATGTTTGTTTGTTTGTTTGTTTGTTTTGGGTCTTCTGATGTCTGTTACCTGATCCCATCAACACCTCATGATCACACAGGTTGGTGTGCTTTTTCCATGTGGGCTTTTTGGCTTCTCTGCTAGATGGCCACTTCCTTAGCTTCAAGCCTTTAAGACCCTAGATGCTATATCTTTTGAAAGCCAGGTACCATCAACTTTCTTCACCACATTTGCTTGTGCACCCATTTTATCTTCAGCGTTCATGTGGCAGGGTGAACATCACAGATGGCAGGTTGTTAGAACAAAGTGTTCTGGCTTTGAGGGAGGGCATGAGCAAATGCCCAAAGTCCGTTCACTATCGCAATATATTGCCAAATAAATATGTGTACATAGGCCAATGCCTCTATTTTTATAAATTAATATATCTACATATGTACACACCTATGCTATATAATCTGGTGTCAATTTGAGACTTAAGAGGGAAGGGGTGGAATTTGTTCTCTCAATCAGGTTGCATTGGGGCTTAAGTCTCTGTCTCTGAGTTTTTTTGGGTATATATCCATGAATATCCATGAACTGTTAGGTCCTCCGATTACCTTTTTTTTTTCTTTTTTTTAAAACAGCCTTACCAAGGTCACCAGGCCAAGAGACAACATCATGATGCATGGAGAAAGGATGGAAGTTGTCAAGGGTTTTGGCTCCACAACCCATTCTCATGGAAAGACAACCAAAGAAAAAAAACCAAGTGCCTTAGTGCGTGGGGAAAATTTGCCGCACCAGACCTCTTTATAGTCACAGAGCAGAAAGACCATCCTTGGAACTAAGGTGCCCTTGACCCCCGCCGTGGTATTATCATCACCTCACATGCAGGGGAGGGCTGGACCACAACTGAGGAGGAGGAGGAAGGATAAAAATGGCTGCATTTGAGTTGGCGGGGAAAGTGCCACGGACTGCCAGAACAATCCTATCCATCCTGGAGGAAGGTCAGTGAGAGAGCTCCTTAGAAGGGAGTGAGGGTGGTGGGACTTCATCTCAGGGACTGGGGACACGTCCTCCTGAAAGAGCAGGATTCCTTTCTCAGGACAGTGGGAAAGAGAAAGACCCCCAAGGAAATGGACGGACGTAGTCATGGAAACCGTGGGCTCAAACTGTAAGAGTGACCCTGATGCAAGGCGGGCGGTGTGTAGTTCTGCTGCGCGGAGGCCTCTAGGAATTGTGGGAGCTGGCATTAGGGCATCTGACAACAACAACAGCAACAACAACAAAACAACAACAAAACAGTAGGATTCACATGCCACACAATCCACCGGTTTGAAGTACACAGCTCAGCGGTTTGGTAGAACTGCCTTGCAGGGCACTCACTAGCTCAGTCAATTTTAGAACATTAAGCCTCTCACTCTTAGCCACGCCCCACCCTCTCAGGCAAACTTCGATGTCCTTTCCATCTCCGGGGATTTGCTAGTCTGGACGCCAGGGGAGTCCCCCCAGCAGGCAGTCTTTCGTCCTTGGCTTGATTGAACACAATGTCGTCACGGCTCACCCCCTTTTTATGATCAACTAGTAGTCCATCGTGTAGATGTACCACTTTTTTTGTTTGTTTGTTTGTTTTTTTTGGGCCTCACTGCTCTCCGGTGGTGGGAGTAGGAGGCCCAGCCCCACTGCTGGAATGGAACCTCTGTCCCAGTGGGTCGCAGTCCCGCGCACGACCACTACGCCACCGGGGCTCCGCCCAAGATGTACCACTTTTGACGATCCACTCACAGGTCGAGGGTATTTGCGTGGCTTCCACTTTTCGGCAAGAAGAACAAAGTAAACACTGCCAGCGAGTTGACTCCATAGGAAAGGGTAGCGCGACCCTGGGGTGTTTCCAGACTGGCGTCTTGATGGCTGCAGATTGCTCCTTCCTGAAGGATAGCCGGTTGGGTTGGAAGGGCCCATCCTTTGGTTAGCAGCTGAGCGCTTTATAGACAGCACCCATGGGTGCTGACTCCGTTTACCTCTTTGAAAACCTGCCAGCCCGTGTGACGGAGAGTGAGCCCATTGCTCTGATCTCACGGCATCCCGATCTGCCCAGCAGTTCAAAGCAGGGGGTTCAGGGGTGACTGGGTGTCCCTACTCATCTTCAGCAGGCAGGCTCAGAGGGCAAGTCTTTAGGAAGGATCTGTCCTGGGTGTGCCTAGGGCCTGCAGGCCCCTCTTCAAGGTCAAGGCATGGGGCTCCAGGCTGGCCCAGAACCCTGCCCAGGAACAGGCCAAGAAAGGTCCAATTGTTTGTCAGAGGAGCCAGGGATGAACAGCAGGCAGCAGGCATGTCAGGGTGCAGGTGGGCAGGGCAAGAATCCCCACCCCCCACCCCAGAGTCCATCTACTATGCCCCTTCCCAGGGCGCCCAAGGTCTGGGGTCTTTCTAGTCTCAGATCCTTCTGAGCTTCCCTCTGGCCTCTTAGACAGACCTTTCCCATCATGGCTTCCATCTGGGAAGCCCCCCAGGTGGAGGAGGGGGATTGTTGGAGAGAACCTGCCCCTGGCCTTTCAGGGGGAGAGAGTCCTGCCCTGGGGGACGCTGCTCTGAGTCTTGTGACCGGGGTCAGGCGATGCACATCCAAAAGGACTAGGGGACCCCAGGGACTGTCCCAGAGCTGGGGGACTGGAGGGGTTCAGGCTGAGGAACAGGGCCACTCTGGTCTTGAGTCTTCATATTCGTCTGGGGCTCCTGCCCCCCCACCGGAGAGAGCAGAGTAGAGGGGGCCGATTCTGGGAGATGTGCAGGCGGGACCCCAGGGCCTGGCAGCTCCAGGGCAGCTGGGTGCCTGGTGACCCCAGGTGGCTAGGGGCACAGGCTGATGCCCCGAGGGCAGCCTGCAGAGCTTTGGTGATGGTGAGATAGACTGCCCAGGAGGAATGTGCAGGGGCTCAGAACAGGCTCTCCCCCACCCCCACCCCCTGCCACTGCTGAGGGTCATGCAGAGGTCACCCCCAGAAAAGTAGGCCCAAGTTCACAAGCACAGACTGTGGCCAGAGAGGCCAGAGCCTGATGGTGCAGTCTGGGGGCTCCCATGGCTCCTGGTGATTGGGACTCTGGGTGCTGAGGGTCTGGAGGTGGTGACTGGGGGCTCCCTGTATGCCAGGTCACTGCCAAGGCTCTCAGGTGAGGGTCATGCTGGCCAAGGTTCCAGCAGCGGGCAGCAAGGGGCTAGTTTCTTTCCTGGGACCTCCGGCGTCCAGGGAGGGCTGGCTTGGGGCTCTGGGAGGGCAGAGACTGGCTCGAACTGGGAGACTTTGGGGGTCTGAAGGTTTCCTACTGCTTTCCTGGGGCTCTTTTCTCTTGAACTGTGGGTGTCCAAGGTGTCGGGCTAAGAGAGAGGAATTGCTGGGTCAGGCTCAGGGGCCTGGGCCACCCCTGCTGGAGTTCTCTGGGTTCTCCCCATCCCGGTCCTGCGGGGAGCTGCTAGGAGGCTCGGGCCTCAGGAGCAAGGCCATCAGCCCTGGTGGCTCTGAGCCCAGAGAAAGGCCGGGAGCAGAGAGGGGCCAGAATCTAGGCTATGCTTGCACCTGGGAAGGACACCCCTGCCCTCATGCTCCAAAGCCCGTGGGTGCCTCCCACAAGGATGTGCACCCCAGCCCACCTGCCAGGCCGGAGCACTCTTCCCAGCCGGGGCTGCTCTCACATGTGCAGTGAGGAAGGAAATTGCAAATTAATCTTTATTTCCATCTTGGAAGAAAACCTTAATTCTCTGCATTGAAATGATCCTCTGAGGGAGTCCATTAAGGGCTTTAATTGTAGCCAGTCCTGGCCAATCAGAGTGAGGCCCCTGAACCACAAGGGCCTGTCTCCCCTCCCCTCCTCTCCCTCACTGTCTGCCTCGCTGCCAGCCTCCCCCTGCCATGCACACCTCCTCTGTCTCCCAGTCTAGCTGCGTCTCTCTGTCTCTGAGTCTCAGGGCCTCTTACCCCAGCAGAAGGTGCAGGCAGGAACCTCCAGGGCCAACAAACCCTTGGGACTGTTGACTTCAGTGCCAGCCTCCCCCCACCCCACTTCAACGGGACTCGTATTCACAGGGGGGTGGAGGGGAAGGGGCAATGGTTGGCTTGCCCTTGTGCCCTGTCTGTTTGGCAGCTGGTATCGCTTTATCCCCACCGTCTCTCCTGCTAACCCCAACTCAGTCGGTGTGCGTCCGTCATCCCGCATCCTGCCCCAGTCCCGAGACGGTAACACACAGGGGAAACTGAGGCAGGGGTCAGGCCGGCCCAAGGCTGCAAAGCTGGTGAGAGGTGGGTTAGGACAGGGGTCCAGGGGAGCCACCCCAGGCCTTGCCTCGCGTGCGTGCACACACATGGTCACCCAGACCCGTGCTGCAGGCACACAGGGGTCAGATTCACGGTACCTGCGTGTGCTGAGGAGGGGCAGGCAGGACCCACGTGCCCGGGGACGCGCTGACTCCTCAGTCTTGGCTTGGGCAACTTCTGTTGCCCACTGTGGTGACTTGGTGCCCACCCGCCCCTCTCCCCTCAGCTTGCCCTGCCTGGCCCTGGGGGCACTGCCCAAGTACCCGGATGACACGGGCCCTGCCTCCTTGCTCAAGTGAGTCGGAGGAGTTGGCTCCCCTCTTGGGGGGACGGCGTCAGGCAGCGAGGGGGGGCAGAACCGGGAGAAGTGGCTGCTGGGGCTCGCAGGTG
>PVJH01031050.1:0-24153 GCA_004026705.1 Nesogale talazaci
GAAAAAAATAAAACAGCTGTTCTCACACATTATAAAAAAGAATTTTAAAAGAAACTGCAGTTTGGTTATAATTGTTTTCAAATTTTGCCATGCGTATATATTTACTTTATTATTTTAATTTTAGAAGTTTAGATGCTTCTAAATTTAGAAATACTTTCTAAAGGAATACTTGGGCATGTGCCCAACTGCTATGTAAAAACTATGTTTTGTTGAAAACTCATAGTCTCAAAATATTGGAAAAAATATCAACATCAATTATTGAGGCATTAGATTGATTTGTACATGTAAATGAGTGCATAATGACTAAATGAGGGGGGTACCCCCCCAAAATAGAAAAGGACTCTTCTGGGTGGAGATTTCATAGTACACATATTCCCGTAAGGTGAGCCTCAAAAAACTTGCTCTGAGTTAGTGTACCCAGTGGAGTCACCTGGGAAGATTCTCTCTTGACACAGTGAATTTTTCTCATACAAGCAGTTTCAATGGAATCTTGCTTCTTGTGACAGCTGATTTAAGAGAATATAGTGTAGCAGTGAAATTTTGTTTCCTGCTTTGGAAAAATGCCACAGAAGCTGTTGTAATTTGTATACAGCATCCAAGGACAGATCTATGAGAAAAACTCAGGTGTTTGAATAATTTTCTCATTTCAAAAAGGTGAAATGTCATTTGATGACAAATCTTGTTCTGGAAGGGCATCAACTTCCTGAACAGACAAAAATATCCACCATACAGCATTTGGAGATCTTTCCACCAGGTCAGCCTGTTCATCAAGCTTTTTATTTAGAAGTTCTGAAAATATAGCATAACAGTGTGCAACCAAAAAAGACCTTATTTGTGGCAGATAAGTGGCAGATAAGGGACTGGTTTTGCCACCACACCAATGCATTGGTCACACAGTCATCTCAGTGTGTCAGTTTTGAGTCCCAAACAGCATGCCTTTCTTGTCCCACAAATCTAACTCATCTGACCTCTCTCCTTGCAACTTCTTTTGCTTTCCACAAATGAAGAGGGACCTGAAAGGAAATTTGACAGCAAAGACAAGGTGAAGAAAAAAAAATCAGGAATGTGTTGTCTTCATTCAAACAGATGAGTTTGAAAAATGTTTCCAATAATGGAATTGCAGATTTGACAAATGTATTAAGGGTGATGGAGAATACTATGAAGGTGAGAAAGTTGTTTAGAAATTAAATATATAGCTTTGAAAAAAATTTTGCTTTGGAGGGGTCCCCCCTCATATATACTAGAAAGAAAAGTTCTTGATACATACTTCTAAATGCAAAAAGGAAGTTGTAGATAAATATATACAGAATGATCCCATTTTATAGACAATTAAAAGATTAATATATATAATTACATGGCTATGTGTATATTCAAAAATATAATAATATATAAAATAAAATAAGGATAAAAGATAGTGGTTTTCCAAAGATTAATGTATGTAATTCTTAATCTTTTGAATAATTTATATTAGTACAATTTCATAACCTATTTGTAATATCAGAATAAGAAAGATAATTTTGGAAAGGAAATGCTTTCTGCTAAAAAATAATCCTCTAGGGGGATATAATCTTCTCCCTTAATAATCAATATCTTAAAATAGAAGTTCATGCTGTTCCTTCTACTTGAAACAGTTTTTGAATTACCAACAAGAACAGTAGTTCTCAATGCTGTGATCCTGTAATACAGTTCCTCATGTTGTGGTGAACCCCCCAACCATAACATTATTTCTGTTGTTACTTCCTAACGGTAATTTTGCTACTGCTATGAATCGGGTGAGCCTTATGAAAGGGTTGTGACCCACAGGTTGAGAACAGCTTATCTAGAGGCTGTCTCCCCCTGTAATTATTATTTGCTAATTAAACTCCTTTCATAGTCTGTTCTTAGTCTGGAAGCTCTTGTGAAATCTGTTTACTTGGGTGACTCAGCTGCAATTTGAAATAATAGAGACAGAGTTCCCAATATCACTGTAGCTTCATGACAAACTACTAGAATCTTTACAATTGGACCAGTAGACATGAAGGTTAATAGAGGAAAGAGGGAAGTTGCCATGGATTTCGTTTTTCTTAGATCTAAAATCAATGTTCATGCAAGTAACAGTAAAAACACGGACAGAAAATAGAAACCTGATTCATTTGGCAAATACGCTTGCTTAGAACTCTTTAAAGTCTAGAAGAACAAAAATGTAATATTGAGGATTATGGTATACCTGACCCAAGCTATATCTTCAATTGTCTCATATCCATATAAGAGCTGGATAAAGAAAGAAAAAACAGAGAATTGGTGCTTTTGAATTATGGTGTTGGTGAAGAATATGTACAAATGTACTTGACAGAATGGATGTATGTATGGATAGTGATAAGAGCTGTACAAGCCCCCATTAAAATAATAAAAGGAAAAAAGAAAAGACAACCTTAACACATGCTCTAAAAAAAGTGAGGGGACTTAGTCCCAGTGGTGTAATGGTTGAGTGCGGGACTGTGGTCCACTGGCTTGGTGGTTCAAATCCAGCAGCACCTCTCCAGGAGCAAGACTGGGCCTCCCATTCCCACCAGAGGGCAGTGATGCCCCCAAACAAAACAAAACAAAACCTAAAAAGTGAGGATACTTTAAAAACACACCCATCAGATTAGATAAAATAGAAGACACAACTAAAGGCTATTTAAAGTGACTCATTTGATATATACTCACTGCCATCAGGTCAAATCTGACTGTGTGGGTTTTCGAATTTGTAATTTTTTTTAAAGAAGTGGAAAACCTCATCATTCTTCAGAATAGATGGTGGGTTTGAACTCCTAAACTTAAATTTGCATTGTGATGTGTGTTCCACAAAGTTACCAGTAAAGTGATTTATATGTTTGATTTTGAGTTTGCCATCTTGATATTTTTTCTTTGTCATATCTGTTCTTTCTTCTTTCTGCATTTACTCAGGATTGTCAAGAAAGTTTCAAGTTTTAGTTATTTTATTGTTTTCTTTCTAATTACACTTTACAAATTTATTTGCCCTTTAAAATGCCTTAACTTAACACACTTTGTATTATATTGAATGGATATTAACCATTTTTAGATATAGGAGTAAAAATTGAGAGTATACGACTTGATTGGTTATGGACGATGTCCCCGATGAGGTAGTATTTAAGTTAAATGAACAGTTGTTTTGGGGGCTGCCATATAGATTATTATTAATAACAAAGACACATAAAAATAACACATAACACATAATAACAATAACAAATAACAGAATAGAATTACCCATGGGATTTTTCACTGTTTATTTCTAAAATCATTTTTTTGGCATTAATGCAACACTAATCAAAATGCATACATACATCCAGTGTATCGAACACATTTGTACATTTGTTGCCATCATCATTTTCAAAACAATTCTTTCTACTTGAGTCCTTGGGATCAGCTCCTCATTTCCCCCCTCCATCCCTACACTCCTTCACTAATGAACCCTTGATAATTTATAAATTACTATTATTTTTATCATATCTTACACTGTCTGATGTTTCCTTCCACCCATTTTTCTGTTGTCAATCCCCTAGGGAAAGGACTATATATAGATCCTTGTAACTGGTTCTCCCTTTCTAACCCATCTTCTTTCCACCCTCCCGGTATTGCCACTCATCATGGTTCCTGAACGGGTTTATCTGTCCTGGATTCCCTGTGCTTCTAGTCCTACCTGTACCAGTGTACATCCTCTGGTCTAGCTGGAAAGGTAGAATTGGGACTATAGTGGACACAGGTAAAACATTAAAGAACTAAGGAAAATAGTATGTTTCATCATTGCTACACTGCATCATGACTGATTCATCTCCTCCCGAGACCCTTCTGTAAGAGGATGTCCATTTGGCAATATAAGAGCTTTGAGTACCCATTCCACACACCACCTTATTCACACTGAAAGATTTGTTCTATGATACCTGACACCTTATCCCATCAACACTTTATGATCACCCAGGCTGGTGTGCTTCTTTAATGTGGGCTTTGATGCTTCTCAGCTAGATGACTGCTTGTTTATCCACAAGTTTTTAAGACCGCAGATGCTATATCTTTTGATAGTGGGGCACAATCAGTTTTCTTAACCATATTTGCATATGGACCAACTATGACTTCACTGAATGTGTCAGGAATGTCACTGTTATGGAGTGGCAAGTTTGTAAATCTGCTACACTTAATAATAAACCCATAAATATAAGTACATAGCTCAATTATCCCATATATATGTGTGTGTGTGTGTTTGTGTGTGTGTGTGTGTTTCATTGCTACTCTTTGTTTTGGGAGCAATATTTCAATGGTGCCCAGAGAACTTTCCTAACTCTTATCTTCACTTTTAGCCAAGAAGAGTAGGGTATATAAGGAACACCCGGAAGGTGCAACCTCACTGCATATCATGAAAATTCAGGGGTTACAGAGCCAAACACATTAAGTCTCTTGATATTTTTGGTGACAAGTGAACAAAGAACTTGCCATACTTTCCTTGTGTTTCTCAAAAATGAATTTCCCTACTTTCCTTGTGGTTCTCAACAATCAATTTGTAGTACTTTCCTTGTGTTTCTCAATTAGCAGTCAGTGACTGCAGGAAACTCAGTTCAGTAGCTTGGAGGTTCCTGCAGTTTATCACTGAGTTGCTTCTCTTTGTTTTGAGAGACACTCATCAAAGGTGCCAGGAGCAATTTACCTTCTCTTAGCTTCTCTTTTAGCCCCGAAGAGTGAGGGGTATAAGGAACACCTGGAAATGTGAGGCTTGCTGCATATCGTGAAAATTCAAGGGTTACAGAGCCAACCATATTAGCCAACCTTGATATTTTTGGTGACAAGTGAGCAACGAACTTGCCATACTTTCCTTGTGTTTCTCATTTAGCAGTCTTCCAGACAGTGACTGCAGGAAACTCAGCTCAGCGGCTTGCAGTTTCTCACGTCACAGGCACTTCCAGTAAGCTTATTTCTCCAAGAAAAACCTCGTGTACTACAGATCCAAATTCATGAATATTGTCATGGATGCTCCTGCTATTCATCACAGAGTTGCTTCTCTTTTTGTGGGGAGCATCACTTCAATGATGCCTGGAGCACTTTCCCATCTCTTAGCTCCGACATCAGCCCTGAAAATCAGGCTTATAAGGAATACCTGGAAAGGTGCAAGCTCGAAGCATATCATGAAAATTCAGGGGTTGCAGAGCCAACCCCTTTAGGTCCCTTAATATTTTGGGTAAGTGAACAATGAATTTGCCGTACTTTTCTCAGTTAGCGGTCTTCCAGTTAGTGACTGCAGGAAACTCAGCTCAGTAGCTTGCAGGTTCTTACGTCACAGGTGCTTCTAGTAAGCTTATTTCTCCCAGGAAAACATCATGCACTACAACTCCATTTCCTTGAATATTGTAATGGGTATTCCTTCTGTTCATCAAAGAGATGCTTGTCTTTTTTGGGAGAGCATCTCTTCAACAGTGCCTGGAGCATTTTCCCATTTCTTAGCTTTGCTTTCAGCCCTGAAAATCAGGCTTATAAGGAACACCTGGAAAGGTGCAAGCTCAAAGCATATCATGAAAATTCAGGGGTTTCAACCCCTTATGTCCTGTGATATTATTGGCAAGTGAACAATGAATTTGCCACACTTTCCTTGTGTTTCTCAATTTCAGATCTTCCAGTTAGCGACTCCTGGAAACTCAACTCAGTAGCTTGCAGTTTCTCAGGTCACACGAGCTTCCACTAAGCTTATTTCCTTCAGGACAACATCGCCTACTACAGCTCCATTTACTTGAATATTGTCATGGGGGTTCCTGGGGTTCATCACAGAGTTGCTTCTCTTTTTTGAGAGGAGTGTCTCTTCAATTGTGCCTGGAGCAATTTCCAATCTCTTACCTTGGAGATCAGCCCTCAAGGGTATGGCATTAAGGAACACCTGGAAAGGTGCTGACTCACTTCATGTGGTGATAATTCAGGGGTTACAGAGCCAAGCCTTTTAGGTTCCTTGATATTTTGCGCGACACGTGAACAATGAATATGTCATAATTTCCTTGTGTTTGTCAACAATCAATTTGCCTTACTTTCCTTGTTTCTCATTTAGCGGTCTTCCAGTTAGCGACTGCACGAATCTCAGCTCAGTAGCTTGCAGTCTTTCAGGTCACAGGTGCTTCCAGTAAACTTATTTCTCCAAGAAAAATCTCACATACTAGATCTCCAATTTCAAGAACATTGTTATGGGTGTTCTTGCTGTTCATCACAGAGTTGTTTCTTTTCTTTTCTTTTTTTTTTTGGAGCATCTCTTCTTCATTGGTGCCTTAATCAATTCACCTGTGCTTAATTGGCACCAGGAAAGGTGCCATTTTGCCCTGGGACGCTAACAATTGGGGGTCATTTTGGCATACCACATGAGCCCCTTTGATATTTTCAGTAAAAATGAACAACTAATTGGCTTGGTGTGCTCCTTTTCCCAATCAGCGGTCTTTTCGTTAGGGCCTACAGGACACTCAGCTGTGTAGCTTGCTGTGTCTCCGGTCAAATGCTCATGCCACCAACAGGCTTATTTCTCACAGAAAAACATCCCTCACCACCGCTTCCTTTTCTTTAATGTTGTCTTCCACCGTCACGTGGTTCACCAGAATATTGCTTTGCGGATGTTACACAGGCTTTTTCACAGTGGGTCCGGCACTGTCTGAACTCTTAATTTCATTCTCCTCTCTGTAGATTGATCAATTAACCAATTAAGGGGCTAATTAATCAATCAATTCACCTGTGCTTAATTGGCACCAGGAAAGGTGCTGGTTTGTCTTAGAATGCTGATAATTAGGGGTTATTTTGGCACAACACATGAGACCCCTTGATATAGCAATGTTTGACCATGCCAATGTTCTTTGCCCCTCTCATCTGTCATTTTGTTGTACTGTGGTGACTGCATGTAGCTGTGATTCTGGAAGCTATGTTTCCAGGATTGTAAATACAGTCAGATCACCCATTGGAGCTTGTAGACTAAAAACTGATTAGGAATTATGAATAACGTGAGAACAGTCTATAAGATTGTGCTGTCAACTTGTTAAGGAACTGAAAATACTGCTCAGCAAATTCTACCTCATCAATATAGAGTTGATTTTAATGATTTGTATGGAGTAAAACTATTAGGCTCTTTATTCTTTTTACTGGGTCATGACTCAAAATAAAAAGAAATATCTGCAAGGACCCACTAATAATCAGAGTGTGGAATACACCAAAAGTGAATCTAGAAAAACTAGAAGCCATCAAAAATGAAATGTAAAAAAAATCGATGAAGTATCAATAGAAATACTTTAACTGATGCAGCAAAGGAAGCACTCACTAGTCTAGGCCAAACATTTTGGAAGACAGTTGCCTGACCCACTTACCAAAGCCCATTCCATGGAGTGTAGGTAGCAACTATCAAACAATCTTGCTAATATCACAGGCAAGTAAAATTTTGCTGAAGACAATTCAAGTACAGTGTTATCAATATATCAACAGGGAACTGCCAAAAAATTCATGCTGGATTCAGAAGAGAATCAGAAATAAGAGGTACCACTTCTGACTTCACTTGTGTCTTGGCTAGCAGCAGGGAATATGAGAGAGAAGTTTCCTTGCTTTTGACTATACAAAGGCATTTAATTCTGAGGATCATAGAAAACTAAAGTTAACACTGTGAAGAAAGCAAATTTCAAACCACTTAATTGTGCTCATGTAGAACCTGTATATAGACAAAGAGGCAGTTCTTTAATTGCAACAAAATGATAAAAATATTTTAAATCTGGAAAAGTATGCAACAGGTTCATATACTCATTTAATATGTATTCTAATCAAATAATCAGAAAAGCTGAACTATATAAGAGTGAAGAATTAAGAGCCAAGGAAATTCCATTAACAACCCACAGTACACTGATAACAACTTTGCTTGCTGAAAGCCAAGAATACTTGAAGCACCTACTAGTGGAGATCAAAGACTACAGCCTTTATTATGTCTTGCAACAATGTAAAGAAAAAAATTCCCACAACTGAGCCAACAGTATATTAAATGAAGAAAAGATTGTGGTTGTTAAATATTTCATTTTACTTGCATCTATAGTCAATGCTCTTAGACGGAGCACTTGAGAAACCAAATGGCATATTTCATTGGGCAAATCTGCTGCACAGACCTTTTTAAAGGGAAAGAATATTACTTTGAGAATGAAAATACACCTGATTCAACCCTTGATATGTTCAATCTTCTCATGTGCATGTGAAAGCTGGATAATTAGTAAGGAAAGGTTTAGAATTGATGCACTTCCATCATAGTGTTGCAGAAGAATATTGAAAGTACCATAGACTGCCAAAAGAGCAAACAAATTGGTTTTAGAAGTATAGACATAATGTTCCTTGGAAGCATGCTTCCATAATGCTCCTTCATCATATTTACTTTGGATACATTAATGGGGGAGACCAACACCTTGAGAAAGACATCGAACTTAGGGAGTAGAAAGTCATCAAAAAAGAAGAAAGAGAGACTGAGACAACCTGGTAGCATTTCAGTCTATGGTTCACAGGGTCACTGTGAATTGAAACCAACTGGGTAAAACTAACTGCAACAACGTTATTTCACTTTCTGAGCCTGTCCTTGAAACTCTCATAAAATCAGGGACTGAACATAGATGACCACATTCAGTGCTAATAGTCCATGATTCCATGAATCTCTGAACTATATTCTTCTCTAATGTTGCATTATTTCCCCATATAAGAGTGAAACTATCTACAGTTGCAATCTATCCTATTCATATAAAATGAATTACTTAGATATTTCTATTCAATTCTAGGATTCAAAAACACTTGCATCATTCTCCTTTCATCATTTGGGAGAACATTTGGTGACTTTCTCATAAATTGAATCTCACTTGGCTTGCTGATAAGTGGCCTCCTAAAGGATTTGAACTTACAATAGAAAACAAAAAGTCAGTGAGTAAGAACTATAAAACCTGGTAACAATTGTAATAAATAAAATGTTATAACAAAATGGAAGTACACTTACAGGGAAGCAAGTCTGTATTCCTATATAGTACTGCTCAGAAGTTGTCATAGCTTCTTGGTATTCATATTGCATTAGCAGGACTTCATCTGCTTCATTCTACATTCACTCAGAATATCCTTTGAGAATATATATTGTGACAGATTAAATTGCAACCTCTTTCAAAAGCCCTTCTCACCAGCTACATATGAAGAATCAGGTTTGGATAAAATTTTGTGTTTAATAGTTCTCATTCTAGAACATGCCAGGTATTAACTTGAGATAAGTATGACAAATAATGAAATTTTTAAAGTTACCATATTCTCAACTAATATCAAAGTTGATTTTGACCTATTAAGTCATAATTCTTATTGGTCCAGTTCTCATGAGACATTCAAATTTTATTTTTCTTTTCTTTAAAATTAACTTAGTTCAGCATGATGCTATAGGGGAAAACACTGGAGATACAGTGAGGGCATAGTACATGGTCTGTCCCTATCACTCTGGGGAGAGGCACTGAAAGAATGTAGTAGAGCAAGAGGGAGAGCAGACTGAAGAAACTCCCTGGGAATACCAAAAATACAGTTGGAAGACAGGGTATGGCACCCCATTAGACTAACATGGAAAACACTCCTAAAACCAACAAACAGATCTTGAACTATTTATAGGCTTTTCCATCTTTGTCAGTGGCTTTTTTGTTGTTGTTATTTTGTTCTTGTTTTCTGCTGCTGTTGCTATTGTTTTTATTGGTTTTGATTCCTTTTCTTGTTTTATTTAGCTTTGCATGGTTTTTTCACTTATTACTGTATCTGCAAGTCTATCTAGATAAAACAGGTGAGATAAATAATTCAGAGATGAAAAGAATGGGGCCAATGGTTCCAGGGGATACGGGAGAAGGGGTGGTGGGAGAAAGGAAGGTGGAGGAAACAACTCAGGGACAAAGGAACAACAAGTGCATTAAAATCAATAGAAGGAAGGCCATACGATGTCTAGTGGGGCTCAATCAAGAGCAATGTAGCAGCGAGGAATTACTAAACTCAAATGAAGACTGAACATAATATTGGGGCAAGAGAAAGTAAAAAGGAAATAGAGGGAAGAATCAGGAGGTAAAGGACATTTATAGGAGCCTACATATCTATAAGCTAAGAATTAAGGTTGCAGATGGACATTGGGCCTTGCCTCAAGTATTCCCTTAACCACAAGAATACTTTGTTCTAACAATTTGGCATTCTGTGATGCATGCTGTAGAAAAAATGGGTGCATAAGAAAATATGGTGAAGAAAGTTGATGGTGTCTGACCATCAAAAGATATAACCTCTGGGGTTTTAAAGGCGTCAAGATAAACAAGTGGCCATTTGCTCATAAGCAACAAAGTCCAGGTGGAAAAAACACACCAACCTTTGGGATCATGAGATGTCAATGGGATCAGGTATTAGGTATCTAAGATCCAGTGTAAAACCATACACAAGGTGAATGGGATGGGGGGGGGGGTGGAATGGAGTGAACACCCAATGCCCAAATGTAGACAACTGCACATCCCCTCACAGAAGGGTCACAGGGAAGAGATGATCCAGTCCCCTGTGGATCATAGCACTGATGTAACACACAACTTTCCTCTAGCTCTTTGGTGCTTCCTTCCCCCAACTATCATGACCTCAATTCTACCGTACAAAGCAGATTAGGCCAGAGCATGCACACTGCTACAGATAAGAGCCTGCAACATAGGGAATTCAAGATAGATAAACTGTTCAGGGCTGTGGCAGTCATGTACTTTGGTGCAAATTTCATGATTGGGAATGTAGGAGTGGAGTCTAGTCTGTCAGTCTGTCAATGAGACTTCTGTGTGGGCATGACTTTCTCTGAGAACTCTGGGAAATCTCACAATATTTCCCCCACGGAGGTGAGAGACTATAGACTCAGTCCCTTGGAGTCATTCTACTGACAAGATGCAAGCCTGACCACTGTGTGCCATCCTGGAGGAGAAGCCACATGGGCCTACCCTGAAGGAACCAGGCCTCTGAAGCCAGAAAAGCCACATAGAGACTCCTGCCAGTGCTGAGACGTTTGCGATACCTCAGAGAGGCTCCTGCAAGCATTGAGATACACAATACTCTGCACTCACTGGTCTGATTGTTCTGGTGTCGCTGCATGCGCTTCGTGAGTCTGAAGAAGATTTATGGATTGGTATCAGACATATGGGCTAATATCGGAATTATATCTTTGAACTGGACTGGCCTGGGAAGTTTTCCTTATGTACAGTTGCTCTTATATATAAACCTCTCCCTTATATATGTATGCATGTTTATGAATTTGTTTCTCTAGTCTACCTGGACTAACACAAGTGCCAACAAGGAGAGTAGAAATGCCAGGAGGATTAGGCACAGTGGGGGGAGAAATGGGCAATCATTCACAAGAATCAACTTAGAACCCACTCCCAGGGTGATGAGTAATGGAAAAGCGGGTGAGGGCAATGGAGCGCAATGTAAGATATGGAAAAAATAATCTATAACTTATCAAGGGTTTGTGAGAGGGGTGGGTAATGGAGGGAGGGGGTAAATGGGGACCAGATATCAGGGGCTCAAGTGGAAAGAGAATGCTTTGGAAATGATAATGTCAGCATATGTATAAATGTCCTTGATGAATTGGAAGAGTGTAGCATTGTGATAAGAGATGTAAGAGCCCCCAGTAAAAGTTTTAAAAAAATGTTAGCTTTGTTCAGACATTTTGGTCATGGTAATGAATCAGATTTAATGTAAAAATAACTATTTATCTCAATTTAAATCATCTACAAAAGATCACAGCTTTAAATATATGATTTATAGTGGCAAAATGAATTACATATCATAGACCTTTTAACTTTTTTGGGTAAATTTTGAGGAATATGATTGGCCATGTCTCCTGGTTACTACTTGTGTTTCACATTCTTTCACTACCGCATATGCTGCAACATGGTGTAAGTCCTTACAATTACAATCATCCTAAAAGCTTAGTCCGGTGTACAGGGCATAGCAAGTAGGAATAATGGGATAAAAACGTGGCTATATTTTTCCTCCTCTTTTTAATTAACAAAGCAATATAAACTCACTGCCATCAAGTTTGTTCAGACTTTCAGTTCATTCTGACCCTATAAAGGATTTCTGAGACTGTAAGTCTTGATGGGAACAGTCAGCCTTATCTTTTTCTCTCAGAATCACTGATTGCCATTAGCATTGCAAAGCCCAACCCATGAAGCAACCATCCATGTCTTAGTAGAAACCCCCAAACGCTGAACAACAGCTGATTTCCTTTTTGTTTGGTTTTACCATTAGAGGAGCCCATCAGTGGTGCAAAGGGTTAATTTTCTGAACTGCTAAGCAGAAGGGTCAGGCACAAATCTACCTCAAAGGAAAATATGGTGATTTACTGCAGAAATATCAGTAATTGCAAACCCTTCTCTACCACGTATAGGTACATATGAGTCACAATCAAATTAATGACAACTGATATTGTTTGTTTTGTTTTGGATTTGTTTACCAGACATACTTGTTCTAGTAAGCTGTCAACTGGGCCAGAGGTAGCCAAGAGGCTTTCACAGGTGCAGTGAGATCATACATTCTTCCCTTGCTCTTTTGGCAGCAGTATAATATTCCCTACACTTCTTGATTATGAGGGATTGGAAGTAAAGTAGACAATTATTATTTATTCTTATGCTGTCTCCCCTTTCTAATTTAGATGCTAAAGTAGGGTTAAAAAGTAGTACAAAGATTATAAATGTTTAACCATGATGATCAAATCGATTCTGACCTATAGTAACCCTACACAGGATTTCTGAAATGGTACATTTTTACAAGGACAGATAGTCTCATCTTTCTGTTGTGGAGAGGCTAGTGGGTTTAAACTACTCATCTCTGTTTAGCAGTCCAATAGATTGATCCAAATGTTGTAAATAATTCATAAGATGTAACTTTAAACCTAAACTGTCTGTGTTACCTTGGGTAGACTAGAGAAACAAATTATTGAATACTCATAAAGGTATAAGAAAGAGCTTTATATACACGAGAAATTGAATATTGATGATACATCCAAGCCCAGTCCAGATAAAGTACATAAGTCCAATATTAGCCCATATGTCTAATACAAACCTAAAAGTTCTCTTCAGAATCCACAAACACATGCACTGATACTGAATGCAGGAAGACCACAGGCCAGTGGGCTAGAAGTCTTGTGGGTCCAGTGGCATTGTAAACATCTCAGTGTTGATAGGGGTCTCCATGTGGTTCCTTCAGGTTTGAAACTCTGACTGCCTCAGAGTAGCTCAATATGGTTTCCTCCAAGAAATGTCTCACAGGAAGTGAACAGAGAAAGAAAATGCCTCCTGCCTTCAAGGAAGAAATGCAGGAGTTCCCAGAATCCACATGGGAAGACCATGCCCCCACAGGCTAGACTCCATGCCTTCACTTATAATCTCATGAATTAAGATTATAATTCATTCAAGATTATAATATGTGGAACCTCAAAATAAAAAGAGTACTACTATAAAATACATGGATTCTACTTTATTGTCTTAAAGTGAATTACCAGAAAATCAATACACACAACTATAATATTTGAGGCTTTTTAAAAATTCTTTACATATGACTTGTGTTTAAGAAAACCTGTCAGAGAAGTGACGTATCTTGAACAACAGGACAGTTACTGAGCTTCAAACAACAGCATGGTTATTCAGCACTGCCTTTCAAGAGAAGCTAAAACTTTATTTTATAATTGCTATGTGTATTCGAAGGTCCTTGAGTGCTAAAAATGGTTAACATTGACAAACTAATTGTGTTAGTCTGGGTAGACTAGAGGAACAAATTTATGGACACCATAAAATTAACATTAACACATGACCGCCACAGACCACCCCTTGGTAATTTTTCACTTTTACATAACTCTGTCACCATATGTAACTTTCAAGTAAACAATAAAATCATATCAATACCTAACAGAATAAAACCAAAATGCATACAATTCAACATGTGTCTCCATTATTTAAAAATAATATTCTATAAGTGAACAAAACAAAAGATAGCCTGTGCCTTACAATTGCAGTTGCAATTCTTGATTCTATAATCCTATGAATATATATTCCCCCACCTATGAAAGTTTGTAAGCCATCCACCTTTACCTTTATTCCTCCATTTTGGGTTTCTAATTTCTATATTGCTCACTTACACCAACCCAGTGCTCTGAGGAAACAATCATATCTTTCAACGTGAAGAATCTTCATTCCAGTTGGAAATTCATGATGTGCGCATTCATTAGCAAAGTCAAATCAGGATAGGCCATCCATAAATCCAGCAGTGATATGCACCAGTTCACAGACTCAAATCACTTTTCTTCCTCTGGTCGGGTTCTGGTCAACTCAATGTGGGCTCATACCAGGGTAGCCATTGGTCACCTTCTCTTTAGACCATGGTCCCTTTAAAAATTCTCAACATGCCTAGCCCTATGCTAGTACATGAACTTCAGACCAGTCAACACACTCTCATTTTCTCTATTTACTGTGAGCCAATCCATGGGTGTCAGTGACCAAATTCAACCCGTCTCTTTATTGCTACAGTTCTACTCAAAGTGTAGGTCCGGGTGGAAACCTAGTAAGCATTTCAGCCTGCCACATCCAGTCCCAGATAGGAATTATCTTCATGGTTCCAGATTGCTTTGCTTCTGAAAATAATCACTAGTCAGGATTTTCCAACAAAATAGACTGTATCCTTCTTTATCGGTCAATCTGACCTTCTCTTAAAATACAAGTATCCTGAGTACTCCAAAAGACTGGGCGGGGCTACTTTCTTCAAAGAAGTCTTTCTAGGTGTGGCCTCAACCCATCTAAGGACAAGGTGGGGTTCATCTCTTAAGAGATGTCTTTGACGCTAAGTCCTAAATCCACTAGAGGTCAATGCTTGGCTTGCAGTAACTGGATATACAAACTCTCTTCATACTTCCCAATAAACATTTCTATACATCCTTATATTTACAACAATAGGAATAAGAAATCAGTATAAACAGCATAGCCAGAAATCAAACTTAATTCTTAAAACAGTCAAGGTCAATATTTATTAAGCTTACCTATATCCTTATCTAAACTACTGTTTACACAAATACATGGAATTAGGTTTCTTAAGGCATCAAAACAGATCCCTGCTTTTGGTCAGGCATTCTGACCTTCTTCACCATTGTCCTTGAGCAGAATATGTTCTGAGATATTCAAACAGAAGTTTTCACCCCTGAACTCAAAATATACATTAACAACATTCGTTTTTCCCATTTTATATATGAATAACCAAAGATAGCATCCAAACAAAATAATCAAAACTTTAACTTCCCATATCGTTTCCACAAAAGAACTCAGTAAACTGCAAGGACATATCTGACTCCTGGCTAGCCCAAGAAGTAACAATACCACAAGGCACAAGCCAAACATACATCTACTTTCCATCTTTTTGATTTGTTCCTCTAGTACCCCACTTCTAAGGTACCATAATGTGTTAGTCTGGGTACACTAGAGGAACAAATTTATGGACATGCATATAGATATAAAGGAATGGTTTATATACAAAAGGAATGGAACACTTAGAAAGCATCCCAACCCAGTCCAGTTCAAAGTCATAAGTCCGACATTAGCCCATATGTCTTATACCAGTTTATAATGTTTCCTTCTGACTCACAAAGTCACAGGTCAGTGGGTGCAGAATCCTAGCACTGGCAGGGGTCTCCCCATGGCTCCTCGCTTCCAGACCTCAGGGTCCATCAACAGCATCCAGTAGTGGCAGAAGCAACTCATTGCTGGCAGGGGTCCCCACTTGTCCTCTTTAGCTTCAGAGGTCTGGCTCCATCAGGGCAAAGTCGTGTGGCTTCTCCTCTGGCTCCTCAGATGCTGTCGTCTTGTCCGTGATTCATCGTCTCTGAGACTAACTTCCAACAACTGGGGAGATAGCTACTCATCTTCACGAGGGAAATAGCGCCAGAATTCCCAGAAGTCTCAGGAGAAAGCCATGCCCACAAGAAGGCCTCATTGGCTACTCAATGGTTATCTCCAGATTAATAGACTAGACTCCACCCCTACATCTCATGAAATTAACATAAGCACATGACTGCCACACTAATCTAAATGCTGGCAGTTTGTATCCACCCAAAAAAAGTTCTGGTGATTAGCTTTCATAAATGTTGCAGCCAAGAAACCCCATAAAGCAGTGCTATTCTGCAAAACATGGGGTCTCTATGAGTCAAAATAGAAAAATCACCATCAATAGTTGTGTGCATTTTATAAGGAATGGGGTAGGATCATCTACAAAGTTTCTCTCAGCATTTAGTTTATCTTGTGATAAATACATTAATGAGACAGTATATTTTGAAGACTTCATTGGTTTAGGGTAAGAATTTATAATAGAAGATACCTACTGAGTATAATAGATTGGTCCTATACATTGTCTCCTCCGCCATAATGATCATTCTTTTAAACATGCAGTCAATTTTTTCTTTAATTTAGTGATTGCATGGACATTGATAAATTTTAATTTATTCTAAGGTTAAATTTAGTGTAATAGATTTTCTGTGTTCATTGATTTGGGAAAGAGGTATGTAACATTGCTGTGGTATTTGGGAGGATATCAATGCTACAGGGAGGGAATTGCAAGGAATTTGAGACATTTTAAATCATTCTACACTGTTACTAATGACATAAAATTCAAGAAACATTATTTTAACTGCTTTAGAGATACATATTAGAGAAATCTTTTAAAATACCCTTTAAATAAATGAATATGGCTTTATATAACAAACAAGAGATAAATGTAATACTATGTCAACTGTGTGTTTGATAAACAGATATTATATATAATCATGCACACATTAATGACTGTTCTTATTATTTTATACTTATTATTTATATACATTATAATGATATTACAGGTGGTAGAATAATATGTGTAGTGTTATATATAATAATATACTAAAATAATACTTTATAATATTATTGTTATTACTTTTAAAGGTTGATTGAAACATCTCAAGAAAGGTTTCAGGCAGATGTTGTTAGGTTAAAATTCAACACCTTATCTTTTGATCTCCATTTTGATCCATTTTAAAGTTGCCCTAGTTTTTAGTACTTTCTGCTTTCTTTTCGATTGAGGTTTTTCTCTATTTCATTTTATCATTATTAGCTTTGGGGTTTCTTGTTTTTGCATGTTTTTTAGTGTCTGAAATTCAGAATGGTTGAAAGTAACCTAATTAATGATTTCTTGAAGGCATGGCAGGGAGATTTTGGGGAAATGAGGCACTAATACCAAACAGTAGAGAAAAGAAGAACATATTCTAAAATTGTGGTGATGATTGTGCAACTCTTCTTGTTAGGGTTGAATTATTGAATTGTATGATATTTGGATTATGTTCCAATAAAATTGTTTGAAAAATAAAAATAAAATGCTAAATAAGTAAATGTTTTAGCCCTCCTCCCCCCCCCCCAACTAAATTTAGCAATTTAGCAACTAAATCAGAGGTTCTCAACCTGTGGGTCGTGACTTTTTTGGGAGGTTGAGTGACCCTTTCACAGGGGTTGCCTGATTCATAACAATAGCAAAATTATGGTTAGGAAGTAGCAGCAAAAATAATTTTATGGTTGTGGGATCACCACAACATGAGGAACTGTATTAAAGGGTCATGGCTTTATGAAGATTGAGAACCACTGATCTAAGAAATCCATATGAAAATTGACAGTTGTTCACAAAACATGCTCATTGAACTGTGCACTAGTTCTTTGAAATTATTCTCCAAACAGCTGCTGCAAATGATGCCAAGTTATGAAATGTTAGGTTAATGACACTGCTGTAGGAAATTAACTTGATGAAAGTTCTATATATTCTGCTAAGTGCTGTCTAATTCCTCAGATAACTGTATTCCACAGTAAACAAGAATCAAAGACTAAAAATAATACACAAAGTTCTATTAGTCTATGAGATCCATGGCACAAGACCAGGCGATGTTCCGTGGTATATACTGTCATTCTGAGTAAGAGCTGACTCCATGGCTAGTAACACCAACAGCAACAATGAAAATGAAAAGGGAAGGAGCTCTGGTGCCAGCGCAGGTTATGCATTAGGCTGATAGTCACAGAATCACTTGTTCAAACTCACCAGCTGCTTCATGAAAGACAGATGAAACTTGTTGCTCCCAAAGAAACAGAAAGGGGGAGCTTTATTCTGCTCTATTTAGCATAACCATGAGTTGGGATTAATTGGTAATGGATGATAATGGATTTGGGTGTATGTGTCAGAAGGACCCCTGGTGGTGCTGTGTTTTATGCAGTGGATTGCTATCTACAAGATCAGGATCTCTGATGAGATGAGGCTTTCTGCTCCTGTAAAGACTCACAGCCTCAGACCCTCTGAGGAGGGGTGTGGGGGGGGGGAGGGGGGGCAGTTCTACTTTGTCCTATAAGGTCACTATAAGTCTGAATGAATGCTGTGCCAATGAGTGGGTTGATAGAGATGGAGGGACACATGTGTCACAGTGGTTAAAGCAGTTGGCTGCTAAAGGAAAGGTTGCTAGCTTCAATGTGTCAGCTAGTTTCCACATGCCAGTCCAAGGAACAAAGATATAGCAGTCTGCTTCCATAAAACTTACAGTCTTAGAAACCTTCTGAGCATATCAGCTCTGTCCTGTAGGGTTGCGAGAGTGAACATCAACACAGTGGGGACTATTTTTTTTTTCTTTTAAAGAAATCATTCTTGTTGATGCAAATTGATAAAAGACTTGGCTGGTAATAAAAAAATGAAAGTTTGCTCCACCCTCCCACCCCCACCCACACAGAGAGACTTCTTAGAATGAGTGCTGAAAACCAGCCACTGGAAATTCGTGGAATGCTGGTTTTTGTTCTGACATATATGGTGTTGCCATGAAAAGGAATGGGTTCTGTAGTCACTGGCTGTTCATGGGTGTCACCAAGTCCTTCCTGATCTGAGAGTAGAGCAGCAAAGCAGAAGAGAAGGAAAAGAGGAGGGAGGTCATTTACAGTCAGCACTATCCATGTGCTAGGCACATTATCTTTGTTTTCTAAGCAGTGTTAAAACTGAAACCCCGATGAAATTAGCATTTCAAGATGGAATGGGTGTAGACAAAAAGGAAGCATGTGGAGTTAAGAATGTGAAGACATAGAAACTGAAAGCAATTCAAGTGGAAGAATGTCAAATGCTGCGGAGGTGTTGAGTAGGATGAAAGTCAAGGATTTTTCACCTTGGGTGATTGTACACACTTTTCCAGGAACCTTTGCAGTGAGTGACTAAAGACCACAGCTGTCAATGGTAAAGGTCTTGGTTCAAACCTACTGCTTACTCTGTAGGAGAAAGAGATGGCAATCTGGTTTTCATAAAATTGCACGTGCATAGAAACCTGATGGATCATCATCCTCTGTCCCTCATGGGTTTTATGAGTCAGGAGCAACTCAAAGACAGTACATTTGCTGGGGAGGAAAACACTTTCTAGTTTTGTGAACAAGCATAAGCTGACTTGATATCCGTGTTGTTCCTTTTACCTGTCTGGAACCATGGATTAATCTTTAGTGCTGAGCAGCCCACAGTGAATCGGAAAAGAACATCTAGTTGAATTCTGTATCCTGTGTCAACTGATTATCTTCTTCTCTGTGCAGATCGGCTGTTAGGGACTCTAATTGTTCACCCTAGCAGCGTTGTCACTGAGGCTGTGACATGCAGAAGCAGAGGAGGAATCAAAGAGTGGTGCAAGGGAGAAGGTGAAAGAGTCAGGAATCATTTCTCATTGAGCAGAGCCACCACTGTTTTGATCAATCTAGAGCAGCAGTGAACCTGAAAATCAAAGAAAGCTTTCCTCTCACTCCTCGCTGAAATTTATTATCATTTTTGCTAAGCCTGAAAAGAGATTTGATGGCCAAGACATACCTAATTATTTCAAATGAATAATATTCATATCTGAAAAAGTTTGGTGGGTCATTACTAAGCAGCCATAACAAGAGTTCTATCTATTAGCATAGGAAAAACATGAGTTGAAATTGATGGTAACCTTTTTTTTATGTTTGGGTAGGAAGTTCCTTGGTGACACTCATACTTAAATGCTGGGCTACTAACATGAACCCCCCAGATACCTCAGATGAAAGGCATGGTGATCTCCTTCAAAAGTACACAGTCCTGAAAACCCTAAGGCAGGAAGTCCTATTCTGAAACAGATGGGGTCGTTATGAATCAAAATCAACTCAATGACAATGGATTTTCTTTGCTTCTGTGATGGGATGAAAAGTCAATTTATTTTATATGTAACTGGGCATCCTCTTACAGAGGATAATGGGGAGGAGGTGGGCCAGTCAGGGTACAGTATAGCAACGATAAAGCATGCAACTTTCCTCTAGTTCTTTAATGCACTCCCCTCCCTCATGATCCCAATTCTATGTTATAAATGCAGATGGACTAGAGGAGGTACACTGGTACAGATAGAACCAGAAACACAGGGAATCCAGGATAGATAACTCTCCCAGGACCAATAATGAGACTAGCAAACCAGAGGGGAAGGAGAAGGTTGGGGGAGAAAAGGGGAACAGATCACAATGATCTACATATAACCCCTCTCCCTGAGTGACAGACAGTAGAAAAAGTGAGTGAAGGGAGACATCAGACAGTATAATGGTTTATGAGGAAGGGAGGAGGTAAGGGAGGAGAAAAATGAACTGATACCAGAGAGCTCAAATAGAAAGCAAATG
Source organism: Nesogale talazaci (assembly GCA_004026705.1). Classification (NCBI taxonomy): domain Eukaryota; kingdom Metazoa; phylum Chordata; class Mammalia; order Afrosoricida; family Tenrecidae; genus Nesogale; species Nesogale talazaci. Next base: position 20,718 of record PVJH01031050.1, read on the forward strand.
TTTTGAGAATGATGATGGCAACAAATGTACAAATGTGCTTGACACAATGGATGGGTGGCTGCTTTGTGATAAGAGATGGATGAGCCCCCAATAAAATGATTTTTTAAAAGAAAAGAAGTGTGTACTCAATCCCTGGCCTCGTTCAGGAGGTGGGGTTGGAAGAAGAGGGTTACAGACCTCTGTTTTATCCTTCCCTACAAAAAAAAATAGAGACACACCAAAATAAAGAAAGAAGCAAACCGACTACCAGTTTGTATGATCCTGGTATCTTGCCATAGATTAGCAAGCTGGGTTGATGATCATATGCTAAAAATTTATCTACTGCTTTTAAGAACCACAGGATCTCTCTCTGATGTGTTGAGGCTCGTTCTATCAACTTCCAGTAACTATCCTAACCACAACAATCTTCCTCTCATGGTGTTGGGGGCCATCTTCTTCCTGTATTTCTTGGAGGAATAAAAGGCAATATGCCTTGTAAAACACATTTCACACTGCCCTTAACCCCTCTCACCATCACCACCCAACACCTTTGTTTGTTTTATAAATAGAAGCATTGTTCTGTTATGAATTACTGTGGTGTTTTGATAAGACATTTCATTATCTTCTTTCCCCTCTGTCTCTATCAAATTTGTCGTGTTGCTCATCATCTTTTAGCTGACTCTAGGAAAAAATGTACATTGTTTACTGGTCACTAATTCCAAAACTAATGAAGTTTTTTATTCAGGAAGATAAAAGGAGTAAAATAATCAGAACTTTGTTTTCTAAACACACACAAAATCAACTATCTTTGTTAGTAAAAAGGAGTCCTGGTGGCTGGTACTTACTTTCTTGCTGAACTCTGAACTGGCAAATTCAGCAGTTTGAAACCACCTGGGCCACCTCTTCATGTCATTGTCCAGAAGCAGTTTCTTAGCAGGTAGCTTTTCGTTACTACGGGGCTGGTGCTGATGGATTGCAGAGGACAGATACTGTTCTACATGCCTACATGGGTGGAAAAGGAGAGGGGATTCTCCCAGCATTCTGTTGATTCTAGAGTTTCAAGATTTATTTGATGGGAATAAATTTGTTTATATTCTGGGATGCATTATCTCTTGTTTCTGTAGAAACTCAAGATGCTAAGTTCTCTCCTGGATGATGTGTGATGCTTCATCCAGGTGTAAAAGTAGAAGCCAGAAATTGCAGTGATGAGGTGGGTTGGTCTGCCTGCGCAAAGGCATCCAAGAATAAGATTTGACCTTCTCAAAAAAGTCAATAGTTGGCCTCAGGCAGGAGAGAATTGAGAAGAATCCTGCACATCCTAATTCAAAATACCAGTTTCTGAGACAGAACATGGCTCAGGGTCAAGGAGACCGCTCTCACCTTAGTAAGCTGCTAACCCCAAACCAAACTCATTGCCAAGTTGACACAGACACATAGTGATCTTGTAGGACAGTAGAAATGCCCCAGTGGGTTTCCCATAATCTAACACTTTATTGGAGTAGAAAGCCACTACTGGCAAGTGGTTTTGAACCACTGACCTTGGAGTAAGCAGCCCAAATCAGAAATAGTAGACCATTAGTCTATGTATCTAGTCAACTAAGGAAGTTCCTAAAATTTGTGTCTTAAAAAAAAAGTGACCTTAAAAACATAATAGCTAAAGAATAATGGGATACGAGTAAGGTAAATTACTCAGGGTTTTTGTCAAATGTAGGTAAATAAAAAAAAATCATGATACTCTTTCTTTTTTTTTTTTTCATCAAATGACAGGTGTCAAGCTGTGTGTCAGAAGAAAAAGCTAATTTGAAAGTAGTAATTTATTTACACACTATCACAGTACAAGCTAGAAACAAAAGGATGCCTGCTGGTTCCTGTTGTCCCATATTTCTCTACCAAGCAGAGAAAGGAGGATGCAGTGAAGAGCTTTTTCATTGCCCAAAAGCTCTGAACACAAGGCTCCAGCTTCTTCGTGGACACACAGAATGGGAGAGTGAGAAGGAAAGAGATAGGACGGGAAAACTGTGCCTGGTTCAAGGGTCCCTCTAAAGAGCTTTCGGCAGATGTCTGGGATGTGTCTCACTTGAAGACCCTTTAAAGAGGTCTGAATGAGGAATGCAGATGTGTGTCTGAGCAGAGCTGATCCTAGATTGTTGCTTCTCCCAGAAAATTGCCCTGTTCTCTGCTAAGTTGGCTGCAATACCTTAACAATGAAATGAGGCAAGGAAATATCTGGCATTCTGATCATTTACTTATTTCCTATTTTTTTATGATTGTCTGCAATTGGATTTTTTGGTTAATATGAAAACCACTCATACAATGAGTCCATTTATTTCAAACAATGATACCAAAAAATATATGTAATGATATTTTTATACCAGTAGCAATAGCTGTGATAGTAATTTTAAACTAGTCTCACCCAATTCACCAGAATCTCAAGGAAAGTTGAAGAAAGGGTGACGCCATTTCTCAAATAGCCCCTGGATGGATCCAAATAAATTTAGCTGGTTGTTAGTTTGAGCGAGGGGAGGACAGGAGCAGGGGTGGAAAACAAAGGAATTAATCATATGCAGTACTTCATGCAAAATTTGCAACTGAGTTATGGAGGCTCTGCTGGATCTCCTTATGTTGCTATCATTTTTCACCCAGTGTGTGGTCAGTGCATCACCACCTGAGGCATAAGATTCTTTACGATGTTAATAACACAGTGTGTGTAGTGAATGTCTAAGTAGGAAAAAGGATCAAATAGCACTGCAAAGCCTTAATTTGTATGAAATGTGGATTAGAAACACAACAAAAAACAAAAATACATTTTAAGGGTAAACAGCTCATTTTGGTTATGATAGACAATGGTGTTTTTTTAAGTGAACTTAAAATTGAAGTCTTCAGTTTCAGGTCAAGCTCTGACATGGAATATTTCCTGTGTGATCATGAGCAAATAGGAAACTTTACTAGGCAACTCTCAGAGAAAGAAGAAAGCCATCATCTCCACAGTAGGTGTGGTGCCAGGTAGGTCTGTGCCTCGCTTCACTGTTCAGGTATTGCAGCCACCTTAGCATATTTGGTTCATAAGGAACAGGAGAGTGGGGAAAGGTTATTAACTCTTGATAACAATTGTATCTTCTTGAACAGAAAGGAGCAGAGAGGATTTTCTGCTCATTTCCACTTGAACAAGAAGCGCTACTTCTTCTTGTTCCCTTTCTTCCTACCACAGAGAAGCAGTAATCTAGCACTTAGGATGCTGCCAGTAAATACTGCTCTAGTCCAGTTCACTAGTCCATGGAAAAATTACTTGAAAATTGACTTGCCTTTATATATATATATATATATATATATATATATATTCTTTATGACTGATTTTTTTAAAATTCATTTTATTGGGGACTCATACAGCACTCATCATAATGTATACATACATACATACATACATACATATGTTGTGTCAGTAGTTACATCTTTTCTG
>PVJH01031051.1:0-24156 GCA_004026705.1 Nesogale talazaci
GCTCCACAGGAGCAAAGGCTGGGCTTCCTACTTTGTCCCTTTTGTTTTTGTTATTGCTAAGCTGAGTTTTCCCTTTTGTTTTTGTTATTGCTAAGCTGAGTCAAATAAAGCTTCTAAAGATATGGCCTAAAAGTTATATTAAAGCATTTTTAAAGTTTCTTTCAATATTTTTATATGTTTATAATTATTGTTTTGAATTTAAATTTTTCATCTGCTATTTTATGTTGTCAACTTCTTCAACAGGACATTCACTTTGGTAGATGTAGTATGAAATGTCAGTGTTGTTTTGACTTAGAGCTAGCTACATGAGAAAGAAACACTAAATTTTCTGAATATACTTGGTCATTTATTTTAAAATTAGAACTGGATCAACAATAGAAATAACAGTAGCATCTTTGTGGTGACTTATTTAGGCATTAAGAATCAAGAAAATGAATGAAGTCTTCATTACTTAATCAAATTTTTGCCACTCTTTTTACTTTGCATGCAATTCTGTCTTCTGTAATACTATGGTGCCTGGCTAATAGGACCTAAATGATAATTTTGTTGCAAAATAGATATTCTTTAGGGATGGACAGACATTGTTTTTGTTGTTATTGTTGTTGTTACATGCATTCAAGGCAGTTCTGATTTATAGCAACTCATTGTGCAATAAGAGTAAACACTGCTCAGTCCTATTCTGCCTCACAAATGTTCTTTTATTTGAGCCCTTTGCTGTAGCCACCATGTCAGTCCTCTTTTCCACTGTCCCTGTACTTTAAAGCAGTAAACGTTTTCATGAAACAGTCTAATTGCATTACTTAGTTTTTCACATTTTCTTTATTTTGTCAAGGTTTTATTTTTAATAATTGCATTATGGACGCACACTTTACTTATTTTCTAAGAGAAACATTCAGTGCTTATTTTAAAAGTTGACTTTTAAGAAAATGTAAACAGAAGCTTTTAAATGTATATTTATTCACTATGTAAACTTTTGGACTAAATGATATGGACTAAATGATATCAAATAGGTTAGTTGGAATAAAGTTCTTTAAAAAATACTACCAATAAGTGAGCATGTTTTCAAAATTGAGAGAAATATCTCCTTTTTAAGGAAGAGGTGATAGTTTTTTTGTGTACATTTACGTGCATATCTTCTTCAGAAAAAGAAGATATTGTTTTTTATTGTCTTTAAAACAATAGTATAATGTGTCCATTGTTTTTCTTATTTAAACTAGACATATTTGGAAAAAGTCTATGCAATTTGTGTCTAATAATCTCTAAACGATGCTGGTTGTGATGACAATAGGAAAGCAGATCATTCGTACCCCTTCCTGATTTACACTTTTAAACACAAGGTGATAGGCATAGCCCTGGACTTGAGTCTCATCCTACACTCTCCTGTTCTTTCTGCCATCCTTCTCTCCACAACACAATGCTCCCATGTCCACAAGCGATTGGACTAGCTTTGTAATTTTCTTGAAAAATTTTTGTTCAATACAAAAATTTAACTACTATAAACTCAATCATTTGATTGAATTGTCTTCATTTAGGAAAACTTTTGGGCCTTCTGAGATATGACCTACATCTTAGGAATCCATGTGGATGGACATCAAGAATATTTATTTAGATGAATTTTCCAACATTTACTCTAAGATATTCAAAGTGGCCATTCAAAATACCAAGCCCATTAGAGATATCAATAAACTTTTCAGTGTATCCTAAAATAATAAAATAAAATAATAAATTTCAACTCTGTAGAAGGGAATCGCAGCTAAGATGGCAGGTATGTGTTATTGAATCCTCTTGATTGATTGATTACACTTGTTTGCTTATATCCATGATGAAGATACTGATCTCATGCTATATTGAGTGAAAAATCCTGCACAACTTACAACATTTTTCTTACACATAAAAAATACCTTTCCTAGAGCCATGACATTTTAAATGGCAAATCACCTTTGGCAAGGAATAGAAATATATCTTCATGAGTTAGTAAACAGTTTAATTGACTGCATTTCCTTGTATGCAAAGAGATAATTATCCTATCACAAACAGTAATCCACTTCAATCTATCTCTTTGAATGTCCTTTTTGATGATGAATGTAACACCATTCCTTTTGAATTCATCATTCCCCACATAGTACACCATATGGTTTTCTGTTTCAAAATGGCCAATATTACTCCATTTAAGCACCCTAACGCCTTAGAATATCAACCTTTTATTTGTTCCCCTTTAGTTTTGTTAACTATTTTCCTATATTTGTACTCCATAAATTCTAAATCAAATTATTGGTTGGTGTTTGAAGCTGTTTCTTCTCATTTAGGTCATGTGCCATCAGCAAATGAAGTTTTGCATCTACACTACCATGGGTGACTCAACTTTAAGAAGGCATCTTTTCCTCAGTCATTTTTGGATGATTTTGGGTCTGAGGGATTCATCTTCTGGCATGATCCCTGATAAAGCTCTGCTTCTAAGTGACATTGTTGGTATGTGAAATACAGGTGACATAGTCTGCAGCATCCCAGCAATACACAAGCCACTGTAGTATGACAAACTGACAGAGAGGTAGTAGAAAAACATACTTATACATGTTGTATTTGTAAAATAAACTGGAATCTAATTGCAATACTTTTCCACACACATGTATATAATTTTTATATAATATATATATAATTTATATATATATAATTATATATATAATTTTTACAATAAAATTCTGATCGATCATTATTTTGGTTTTGTGTTGTTTTAAAACAGTGCATCAGCTGTGCTTTTAAAGATTAATATTTTAAGTATAGATAAGTGCTGAAGTTTTGGGAAGAAGAAGGTGTGCACAACTAGTTAAAGGAGAACATCTTCAGAGATGAAGGCATTCCCTGTTAATGCTGAGTAACCAACTGGAGATTTAAATCTACGAATCAAGGGTGAGATAAGTCTGCATGATTTGGTAATTTCATCACCTTGGTGCCTTGCTGTGTGTGGAGCTTACAGTTGTGCTAATGGACTCCCAACAATGCTTAACCAGCCCGTAGTGAAGGCATTTGTCAGGTGACTTCCAGAGGCATTACACTGCAAGAGGAGAAATGTACATGTTATTACTAATGAATAATAATATGCAGAAAGAAAAATTATGTGTGATTCGAATTCATTTCTTCCCCAAATTTAATATAATTGAATAGATTAGATTTTATTTCATTTTTATAATGCATATACACTCGAGAGGACTTCAAAAGTTCATTGAAACATTCTGCTATATTCAATTCAATTTTCCAATAAATTTTGAAGCCAACTAAATATAAACATATATGTTGTTTTATTGTTAGTTTGGAAGCCAATAAACCATCATCTCAGTGCAGTCTAATGTCAATTTATTTGTCTAATTTCCTCTTTGTTCACTTGGTGGTGGGACTGTTGGAACCCAAAGGGTTGATATTAGCTTTTTTTCAAAAGCAGTTTGCCAGAATTTTTTCCCTAGTCGAGCTTAGTCTGGAGAACAGCACTAAATCTTACTCAGCATCATAATACCACACATACCTCCATTGACAGATGAGTAGAACATGCCCATGAAGTACATTGTTGATATGCATTGACCAGTAGTTAATGTTCCCCGCATAAACTTTCACAGGCTCATACAAACACATACACACAGAAGGTACTAATGTATGTATATGTGTATACATATATATACACATATAAATATATACATATATACACATATATATGACATCATTGCCCTGGTGGGAATAGGAAGCCCAGCCTTGCTCCTGGAGATCTGGTGCTGGATTTGAACCATCAACCCTGTGGACTGTAGTCTCATACACAACCACTATGCCACCAGGGCTCAGCACATGCAATATTATTCACGAAGTAAGAGAAAGTATTTTAAATGAATCCAAGTTAAAGAGTATAAAATTGAAGTCAAACTTAGTTAAAATATGCATTCTCTGTTCTGCAAATTTGCAGTTTCAGCAGAATGAGGATTTCCTAAAGTTTACAGAGCCCTTCCAGTATCTCAAGATACTCTCTAAAGATTCAATGTATATCACTTGATAAAAGTTTTAAGTGGATTTTAAACCAACTTGGCAAATGTGGAAGCAAATTATAAATTTATTAATTTACCAAAGTGTTTCTTCAATTAGTGTTGGATTTCACATATAGTACTCTTCTCTTTGTGTCTTCTGCACATTTCATTAAACTATCTCCAAGATTTAACTTAACGTTCAGCAGAGCAGTAGTTCAATTAATGTTTTGATGAATTCCCCACACCTCTACCAATAATGAAAAACATTTTCATCATATTACATAGTTGCAATCATCAATTGTTTCCTCTGAAATTATTCTTGAGGTTCTTGCAGTCAAGAAACTGACCCTCTTAATTAGCTATGTAACCATGAATAGTCTCTTTTCCTCTTTAGCCCTTAGTTCTTTTGCATATAAAACTAAATTATTCTAACAACATATCTCATACCCCTTATAATTCTTAAATAATGTTTTGGGATGACTAACCCCATACTCTTTAATTGAACTCTGGGTACTAGTGAAATGAAATAGAGTTCCCCAGGGGGTTTGCCTTGTTGAATGTATATCTTATTTGACTTTCTAAACAGAGTCAAGTAAGATGACCAGACTTTTGGTCCCCATGGACTTGGACATTGGGGATCAATTACAGGAGAAAATAAGAATAGATAAGACTTGACTATAGAATGTGCTGTCTATAAAAAAAAAACACTATCTCAGCCATAAGGAGTAAAATGAATGGAAATAAGTTATATTTGCTGGGAAATAGTTGGCTTTTGCTGGAAAAATAAGGAGGAAGCAAGATCTTGGAACAAACCAATATATATTTTAATGGAAGAATATTGTATAAATGGGGATAAAGCTATTATCTGATTCCAAATAGTTCTGAAAGAGAGAGAAATCAAGAGTAGTCATAGGTTTTATGCTACAGAGAAGGCCAGTGATCAGTGACATGAGGGAAAAAGCTACAATATGTTTGTTGAGTTTGTTTCATGTAAATTTTAACTGATAAAGAAGAAATCCTCATCTCTGAAAGAAGCCATTCTTTAAAGCAGAGCAACTAGCTTAGTGACTTGACTTCCTGGTATGTGAGGAAGGTTTGCTGCCTAAAATTAAAAAAGCAAAACAATACAAAAAACCCAATGAACTCCAACAGTACGTTTCACCATATAAAGCTACTTCTTCCCAAATACAACTTCAAGTCCTTCAGGAAAGGTGAGTGATTATGATACATCTGAATATATGATTTGAGTTAGTTTCAACCTAACCTCAGTTTTCCAATCTTCTGGAAACTCTTTATCCTGCACAGATAACAGAGGACTTTTGTGTCAAATTGGAATAGCCAAAAATAACTTGGAAGTAGACAAAGAGGTAATCTGAATTTAGGGAAATTCTATAATACACTACTTTAGAGGGGTATGGTTTTAATGTAACTTCTTGGACTCTGAAATCCCTTGAATGTTAAATAACTAAATGGACAAAGAAAACTAATGGTGACTGAAGACATACCATGTGCCGAACGCTTCTCCATATGCACACAGAACTCACATAATTCTACTTTAATCAATCCCAAATTCCTATGGGGTTGTTTTAGATGAATTAAAACAGCCAAATTGTTAATTATTCTTGATCTGATTTTTTCCCTGACTTTTTAAAAGTGTATATTATCAATACTCTTTCAGAGTAAATCAAGAATGTCATAATTGATCATCATACATACTATATCCAATAGATTAGTTAACATATAAATTTAAGAAATATACCTACCATACTGATCAGGAGATTGTAATTTTAGTCACACCGTTTCAGGGACAATATTGTAAAAGTTTTAAGGTAGTCAACAGTGCGTCATTGGAAATAGACCTAAAATTTTAAGCAAATTCTCATGTTTAATGCTGTTCATATTTTGGTCTCAGATTTGCAGGATCCTAAGAGAAATATTATTATATATGGTCTAGTAATATATGTATGTTAAAATAGAAATCAAAATAAGTTTTTTTAAATATCATAAAGTTACACTTATATACTTTGAGCTCTAATTTATGCAGCAGATAATCAAAACAGAAGTGTGTGTAGCCAGAAGTGTGTATGTGTCAATTAACCCATGACACATATCCCAAGTCCAATATCTCCTATTAAAAATTCATCATAAGTACAACTGACTTAATATAATTGTTGTACACTTAAGCCTGGGTTAAAGAATAAGAAAGTGTCCTGATAAATTCTGACATAATTTCATGGCAAGGCATGCTAAAATCTAACAATTAAACTAGCAATCTCTTATCAATATGAGTACCATTACCATTTAATTATTAATTTAGTGGTCATGCAAACATTAGATTCTTTTGAATAGACTAAGAAGAGACTGAAGTCAACAGAAGAAATATTCAAGGTAGATGAGAGAGATATGTGAGGCAGATAGAAAGTAGTGTGATGTATTAAATACAAATGTACTGCCAAATAGGTTGGACAACTTTTGTGACTTTCTTAGGACTGAATGTGGGGCTAGTAGTTTGTGGGTCTTTCACTTTTAAAACCAGATACTTCCTGGTATATTGGGAGAACCTGGTAATCCTATTCTCAAAACGAGGAAGCCAAATAGGTAAATTCAATATACTACTATTCATTTCATTACTATTCTTAGATAAATATCGTTGCCCAAGGTTAAACTGTTGCCTTTGAGTTGACTTTCGATCATAGCGATTCCATTTATATGAGAGTAAAATTGTATTCCAAAAACATCTTCAGGAGAAATGTCTGGTGATCTCAGTAAAACACATAAATAAAAATCTGCAAGCAGCAACCCTCTGGAACACAGTTCTACTCTGACCCACCTAGATTTTTCAGTCAGAGATGTCTCAATTCTAGATGGTTTTAAAGTTATATTACCTCTATAATGATGACTGTTAGACTCCTGGAGGAGAAAGCGGGTGTCTGGGATAAGAGTATTGCGTTTATTGTTCACCATAATTCTCACCAAAAGAAGGGCTAACATAAAAGATTGTGGAATCTGACTCCGGTGGATAACTTTGGTACCAGCACCTAGAAATGCCCTAGAACCCATCTATTATTGGATTTATTGTATCAACCCCATCAAAATCAATTTCTCATATGCCTATTTCCTTAAAACTCTGCTCCCCTCAGAGCAGCTATACTTTTTCTCTAAAGCACACCCAAAATCATTCACTACACTAACTTCTTCTTGCACTACTCAGAACTCAGATACGATATGCAGGATGTCTGATATTTTCCACAGAAATGCATACACATCCTCTTCATTTCCCTTATATGTCCTGTGCTTTGAAGTATAATCCTCCAGGGTTTTTTAACTTGATGCTCATTTTGAGAAGAGGCTTCTTGAAGTCTCCTAGTTATAAGAAAGTACTTGCTCTAGCTTTGTACTTTATTTTACAATCATCGCATGCATTATATTATAAATTTGAATATACCATATCAGCTACTAAATTTTAACTACATACTTAGAATGGCTTGTATGTTTTAATCATGACTTTATCTCACTACCAACAGCACTTCATTTGAAATATCGAAATGGTGATTTTTTTTAAAGGGAATGATACACCATAATGACGATGGTGCTGGTGATGGCCAGCTATCTGTGAGATCAGATAGGAGTCTTGGTTGTGCAGTGGTTAAAATGCATGACTGCTAACTGAAAAGTCAGTGGTGGGAATCTACGCATTTCTCTGCAGGAGAATGGGGTGGCAATATGCTTTCAGGAGGATGTGCACCCTTGGCACCCTTATGACGCAGTCCTACTCTCTCCTATAGGCTAATTGGCTTGGTTTTATATGATTTATCAAAGTTGTATGAAGCAGTAATTGATTTTAGATTACCAAATTTGAAGAATTATAACAAACCATAAATTACTGCTTCTTCTTATTCAAAAATCATACTTCCACATAGTACTCACATCAGTATCCTGGAGGAAATGCAGAAGAAGGGCTCTTCCTTCAGATATAATACATAACTTACTGCTGAAAAACCCATACCTCTCTCTGCAAGGTAACAGATGAAAGCATCTGTATAGTAAAATTACAAGAAGTATGGAGCTGAGGACAAAAACAATCCTCTAGAATTGAGGTGACATAAACATAAAAGTTTTAATGTTACCAACCTAAGTTTAATGCTACCAACATTACACCTAGAACATAAAATGTTAGGAAGAAGTTTCCAAGAAGGAACATCTCTTCAATTTCATTTTCTTGGTTTCATGACTGTAAAGACTCAATATTTAATTCCATTTCATCTTGCTACTTAATGCCTCACTAATCTATTCATTGACAAGACATTTACTTATCTATAAAACAAAATAAAACCCAAAGCATATGTCAGATGATCTTTGCTCTAGGCCACCAGCTTTGCAACTGATCCACTCTGCTGCCATCTACTGTATGAACCACCAAACCACTAATTTTAATCTCAATAGGCTTTGACCTTGTGAGAGATATTGGATAAACTATTCAAATGTCCTCCTTTTAAGAAAATACATGCCTTTAGACTGCTAATCTCATGGTTAACAGTTTAAAACCCCAAGTGCTGCTCCTTGGGAAGGAGGAGCTTTGTCCTCACCCAAAGAATATAGTTTGGGAAACCCAGTGGGGGGGGGGGGGCAGCTCTTCCCTGTTCTACAACAGGTTGGAAACCAACTCAATGACAGTGGATTTGGAGTGTGTGTGTTTTAAATTCCTATGTGGATGTTGAAACAGTGAAATTAAGGATCTCAGTGGTGATTTGTTCAATTCAATCTACAAGTGTATGGAAGAAAGAATTGGTGAAAGAAATCAGTCATTAAAAACACTAGGAAGCACCATTCCCTCATGCCTTTGTCATCCTTATGATGAATAGGAATATAATCCCCAACAATTACAAAATTTTAATCTCAATATACTTTGACCTGATCAAAGATACTGTGGAAACACTGATCTATTGCAGCATGTTGTTTACTGTACATCGACATGATGGTGTGAAAGAAAACTAGCTGGAGCAGTGCCAGTTTGGGAGTGAAGCCCAGCAAGTAATAATGCAGAAGACTAGCTAACAAAGGACATAGAAGACAACATGTATACAATTTCTGGATCACATATTTCATTTTGCGAATATGTCATTTTCAATGTAGACACTGAAGAGATGCATTATTCTGGGTTGTACAAACAGTTACATTCTTGGCTCTTAGCACTATGTTTGGTGATTGGAGTCCTGAGAGGTATCTAAGATAAAGACCTGATAATCTAATATAGTGAAAGCAGCTTCTAAAATCCTTGTGGAAAACAGATCTTCACTGTCATAAGTCAAGTCACCATGAGACAGAGACAGAATCGACTTCATATACTTTTCTTAAATGACTGAGACTCTTTGGAAAATCAAGAGGAATGCATTTGGTTAGTAGTATTTCTAAAACAGATAATCCTTTAGGCTACGGTTTGTCTTTATTATGTATGATACTAGACTTAAAGTTAAAAATCACAACTAATCTATGACTTGCTGACATTCTTATGAGAGAATACATGGGGAAGGAAAGGTACTGAATTAAAAAAAAAGAAGTGTTGGGAAAAATACAATTGAGTGTAAATAAATATTAACCCATGCACATTTCCTTTCTTTGTTTTCATTTTTCAAATTTCTCTCACAAGGAAGTTAAAATAATACATTTTCATGGAGAAATGGAATCAAACTTCAAATGATTTCATTTTGTTGGGACTCTTTCCTCCAAATCAAACTGGCTTGCTGCTCTTGCTCCTCATCATCCTTGTATTTTTTCTGGCCTCGGTGGGCAACTCAGCCATGATTCACCTCATCCGTGTGGACACTCGTCTCCACACACCCATGTACTTTCTGCTCAGCCAGCTCTCCCTCATGGACCTGATGTACATCTCTACCACAGTCCCCAAGATGGTGGTGAACTTCCTCTCTGGACAGAAAGGCATCTCTTTCCTAGGCTGTGGTGTACAAAGCTTTTTCTTCTTGACAATGGCTTGTTCTGAGGGCTTGCTCTTGGCTTCCATGGCCTATGACCGTTATGTGGCCATCTGTCACCCACTCCACTATCCCAACCGCATGAGTAGAAGGACGTGTGTCCAGATGATTGTAGGATCTTGGATTTTGGGATCCATCAACTCCTTGGCACATACAGTTTATGCACTCCATATTCCTTATTGCCGCTCCAGAGACATTGACCATTTCTTCTGTGATGTCCCGGCCATGTTGCCTCTTGCATGTATGGATACCTGGGTCTATGAATATATGGTTTTTGTAAGCACTAGCCTCTTTCTCCTCCTTCCTTTCCTTGGCATCACTGCTTCCTATGGCAGAGTCCTTTTGGCTGTCTATCATATGCGCTCCAAAGAGGGGAGAAAAAAAGCCTTCACCACATGTTCAACCCATCTCACGGTTGTGACCTTTTATTACGCACCATTTGTTTATACCTACCTTCGGCCTCGGAATCTCCGCTCTCCAGCAGAAGATAAGATTCTGGCTGTTTTCTACACCATCCTTACGCCCATGCTCAATCCCATCATCTACAGTCTGAGGAATAAAGAAGTCCTGGGAGCCATGACAAGGGTATTTGGGATATTTTCTTCCAAGAAAGAATAGCCATTGCTCTTCCTAGTCTATGCCCTTTATTTTCTTTTCTGGATTAATTAACCATGCTAGAGAAGTGCTGTCCCAGTAGAGTATAAAGTGGAGCTGTACATGTAGTTTAAAATTTTGAATTAGTAAATCCATTAAAAAGTATAGGAGAGGCTGAGTCCTGGTGGTCTAGTCGTTGCTTGCAGGACTGTGGCCCAGAAAGTTGGCAGTTCACATGCAGCACCAGCTCTCTAGGAGCAAGGCTGGCCTTCCTACTCCCACCAGGGCAGTGATGCCACACAAAAAAAAAGTTGAGGAGAAAGACTGGACTTCCTACTCTTTTAAAGAGTGACAGTCTCAGGAACCCACTGGCTGTTGCTATGCGGCACCATGGACTCAATTGCAGTAACATAAGTAAATGTGAAATTAACTTCCATAGTTTGTATCTCACAAAGAAGCAGTAATAGCATAAATATTACATTGAGCATCCTATATTATATTATTAATATATTATATTAATCTACATTGAGAATTATATACTATGTTATTATACCATGTCACATGTAACTATGACACAAATTATATATGCTATACTACAGTAGTGTGTTTCCTGTATAGACTTATACTGATACAATTAGATTATATAATTTTGTTGAGATATTATCATTTGAACCTCTAATCATATTGGTATATTTTTACTTTATTTTTATTGCATGTTTTCACAATCTTACATGTGTTTTATACTTAAAGGACTTTGGGATTTGGACTATAGAAAATTTAAGTGCCCAGTAATCATTGGAGGACAGTGAGAATGATATTCATAGCACCAAGTGAAATGTTACCAAGGGACATGAGTGACTGTACTGCAGTGCATTATTTAAGATGACTTTTCTAGACATACACCTTGTTACTTTCACCATATGACTTTTGGGGGAAGATCTTGATTTGATTATATGATTCAACTGTGAGTCCCTGCTAATAGTTACTTGTGATTGCAATTCCAATTAAATTTTATTCCTGGGTATGAACTGAGCCATCCCAGCAGGATGGGGAAATTTCACTGCAAGCAACAGAGGAGAGATAGGAGGGGAGTACATCCTTTGGACCCTGAGATCCTGGGAACCTCTTTGATCTAGAACAACGCTGGTACCAGAAAGGCAGCAAAAGCAGGAAGAGGAGCCAGCAAATGAGACAGAGCAATGCACTTCCCAGCTCATAGAGCAAGAGTGTAAAGTGACGTGCAATGGACATACATAACTGGAGCTGAATGGCTTCGGGCTGAAGCTTACAGCAGAATGGCATTCCTTTTGGGTTTTTATCAGCAGCTTTGAAAGGAACACCATGCAAGCAGGGCAGAGGCCAGGCCTATAGGCTGAGGGATAGAGAGGCTTACCTGCAGGTTAGGCAGAAAAGAAACTGTCTTGACTGAACAAATATATCCTGAGCATTTTTAACTTGAGTTGTAATCTGCTAAATCGCCTAATAAACTCCAAAATTGTGAAAATTATCTGTGAATTTTGTGTGTCATTTCAATGAATTTTAGAACCTAGCAGAAAAGCAGTGTGTAGGGAGAGTAGAGAACTATGGAAGGGATTATTGGTATGAAATAGGTTCAAGAAGGCTGGAGGCAGAAAGCAGGTCTGACTCGTGCCTTTTGGTGGCTCTCAGGAGTCATGATGTCAGATGGGCTCCGTTCTGCTTACAGAGAACCTTATGAATTACATCTGTTATATTAAATATGAGTGCTGGGATGTAAATTTACCAAAAATAATTATGTTAATATAATGTTTATGAGCTTGTTTATTTTGCTCCTCTTTAGCATACAAGCCTCGATTATAATGGGCATATGGAATCTAGCCTGTCTTAATCTTATTTTGCAAAACTATTTTGGGGATGTTATTTTACTTTGCGTGTCTTGTTAGTGAAAACTGCTAAAGGGCCTGGCTAGTCCCCACACTTAGTGGTTGAGGTTCCATCAGCAATGCCTCAGGAAATGGCCTGAGGTTCTATCTCTGAAAAACCAGTGGCTAAAGCTCTATGAACACAGTTCTTTTCAAATACGTGTGGTGTCACAAGGAGTAAAAATAAGCTAAAATTTGGGGCTGAGGCCCGGTGACATAGTGATTGAGTGTGGGATTGCGGCCTACTGGCTTGGCGCTTCAAATCCAGCAGCAGCAAGACTGGGCAGCCCCCACCACCACCAGAGGGCAGTGAGGCCCATACACACACACACACACACACACACACACACACACACACAAAGCACAAAACAAAATAAGCTAAAATTTAACTTACAACATTTTTACCTCCCATTAACTTTTGTAAAATATGATTGTGATATTTCACTATACCTTTCATAGACAATGGTTTTCAGTTACTGGATTTACAGAAGGTTCTAAGGTTAAATTTATATTTAAATATTTCTTTTTTTTTTTATAGGCATCATTGCCCTCAGGTGGTGGGAATAGGAGGCCCAGCCTTTGCTCCTGGGAGCTGGAATTAAACCTCCAACCCAGTGGGCCGCAGTCCTGCGCACAACCACTACACCACCGGGGCTCAGTCCTTTAAATATTTCTAAAGTCTTCAATTTTCTTTACCTTTCTACCACATGATCCCATACCTGTTCGCGTGGTTACAGTAAACCTACAGAACTTCATATCTCCAGATTTAAAACTTTGTTAAAAGTATATCCCAGGAAAAGACATTTTACTCTTCATTTTCTTATTTCTATAACCTCAGTGAAGCCTTTCGAAAAGGTCACTGTAAATTAATTTTACATCTTTTCAAATTCACATTGAATCAGTCCTTCCCCAAATTTCTACTTCATAAAATACCAGCATGTGTTGTTAGGGGTCACCAAGTTGGTTCCAAATTATAACACCCCTATATGCAGTGGAATCAAACACTGCCTGGTCCTGTGCCTTCTTCACGATAGCTGCTATGCTTGAGCCCATTGCTGTGGGCACTGTGTCAACCTATTTTGTCGACAGCATTCTTTTTTTTTTTCACAGACCCTCTACTTAACTAAGCTTGAAGTCCTTCTCCGGGAACTGGTCCCTCCCGGTAACGTGTCCTAACTATGTGAGATGAAGTTTTGCCACCCTCTAAAGAACCTTCTGGCTGTACTTTTTCCAAAGGGCAGATTAGTTTTTTTCTTTTGACAGACCATGGGCCTTTCAATATTCTTCACCAGCACCATAATTCAAATGCATAAATTCTTCTTTATTCATTGTTCAAGTTTCACATGCATGCAAGGCATTTCAAAACACCCTGATTTGTGTCAGGCCTACCTCAGTCCTCAAAGTAAACCCTTGATTCCCCATATTTAGAAGAGGTCAGGGGCAACAGATGTACCCAATCTAATGTGCATTTTGATATCTCAAATATCATGTGGTTTGTGTGGATGCTTCCATGTGCTTTGATTGTGGATGCAAGCAAGCCTAAATCCTTGACAACTTCAATCCTTGCTCTGTTTCTCATGTTGGTCTAGTTGTGAAGCTTTCGGCTTTATTTGCATGGATTTGTAATCCATTCTGCAGGCTTCAGTCCTTGATCTTCATAGACATGTTCTTCTCATGTTCAGCAAACAAGCTTGTGTCATCTCTATATAGCAAGTTTTAATAAACCTTACTCCAATTATGATGCTTAATATTTTGTAATATACTACCATTAAAATTTTCTAATTATTTACTCAGCATATCAAGTGAATAAGTAGGTACAAGGATACAACCCCAACACAGCTTTCTTGATTTTTATACCATGGAGTCTTCCTTTGTTCTATCCCCACAACTTCATCTTGATCTTTGGACATCTTCTACAAACGTACAATGAAGTGTTCTGGAATTCCAATTCTTCTAAAAGGGATCCATAGTTTGTTTTGACCCACACAATTTAATGTCTTGCATAATCAAATAACAAAAGTAAACTTCTTCCTAGTATTCCCTGCATTCAACCAAGATCCATCTGATATTAGCAATGATATTCCTTATTCTATGTCCTCGTCTGAATCCAGACTGACCCTTCTGACTGCTCTTTGTCCATGTAACCCTGTACTGTATTCTGTACTTTGTAACATTTATTTTATTTTATTTTTTACTATGTAACATTTGTTGGAATATTTTCAGCAAAATAAAACTTACATGTGGCATTAATGACATTACCTTATAGGTTAGCCAGTCTGTTGGTTCATCTTTGTTTGGGATGGGTACACATGTGGATCTATTCCTGTCTATTGGGAAAGGAATTGCCTTCCAAATTCCCTAGCATAGAAATAGCAAATTCTTTCAGTGCTTCATCGACAAGTTGAAACATTCCAATTCCTGGAAACTTATTTTTGGTTAATGTTTTCAGTGCACTTTTATCTTCTTCCTTCACTACTACTGGTTCTTAATCATATCGACTGCTCACTAGTTCTTTTTGATAGTGACTCGTGTATTGTTTTCATATTTTACAAATATTTCTTGCATCATTCAATACTTTTCCCATATAAAATCTTACTATTCCATGCAAGTCTTGAGATTTTTCTGTATCTTTCAGTTTTTATGTTCTGTTTTCTTACATATCCTTATAATAATTTATTCTGTCTTCTCATGCTGCCCTTTGAAATTTTCTAATCAGTTCTTTGTCATCATCATGTCTTCCACTTGCCTTACCTAACAAAAACCTCACTACCATCAAGTCAATTCTGACTCACAGTGAGTCCTAGGACAGGGGAGAACTTCTGTTGTTTTTTAATACTGTACATCTTTGTGGACATAGAGAGCTTCATCTTCGTTGGTAGAGGCACTGGTGGTTTTGAACTACTGATCTTGCATTTAGTTGTCCAGTTTTTAACTTATACACCACTAGGGCTCTTAGATACTGTACATAAAAAACAAGTTTCAGATGTTCTTCTGACATCCACTTTGATCTTTTCTGTCTCTCCTACCATTTCATCTACCTTTTGCTTTCTATAAGTAAGAGGCTCCTGATGTAATCTCACAGCTCTTCGGGTCTTCTAGCATTGCTGTTTAGCATCTCACAGCTGTTCTTGGGATAACTTCAAAGTTAAGGTGGGATAAACGGAAGGTCATGTGTTAGCTCATCTGGACTCATTTTGTTTTCTTGAACTTCAACCTCAATTTACTTATGAGCAATTAATGTTCCATTTCTAAGTTAACCCTGGGCTTTATTTTGGTTGTTGATATTGAGCTCCTCTACCATCTCTTCCCACAGAGGTAATCAATTTTATTTTTGTGTATTCTTTCTGGAGAAGTTTAAGTGCATAGCTAAAGTTCCTGTTGTTGAAAAAGATATTTGTGATATTTTACAAAATTCTATCATGAAGAAGGAATTCTTGCAAAATTCTATCATGAAACCGCTGTCTTCCTTTTTGACACAAATATTATAATGCCCAACTACTTTTCTTTTGTTTTCCTTTCAATTTTTGCATTCGAAATGCCAATCATGCATCCTGATTGAATGTTTGATCAATCTCAGACTAAAAATGTTGATAGAATTCTCAATTTCTGCACCATTAGCTTTACTGGTTGGTGTATTAAAGTGAGCAATAGTTTTTTTGCTGAATTCTTTGTATATGGATATACTACCTTATTGCATCCAGCGTTGAACTTCAAGAAAGAGCGTAAAATGTCTTAGTCTAATTGATGACTATTCATGTCATGTCTGTTTTTTTTGTCAAATAAAAGCATATCATTGAAAGTAATAGTTTGAATGATAGCATCAACTAGTGTTTACTAAGTATGATAATTAAGCTTTATGTCAAATTGGATGGGTCAGCATTCTTTCACGATATAATCTAGCATAGGGTGTTCAACCCTTTGATGGGACTTTTTTGAAGCAGCCAAATAGTTGTGAAGGGGATCGCATGTATTATTCTGGTTACAGCTTTAAAATGATTGAGGGAGATTTTATTTTTAGTATAATTTGATACTAACTCAGACTGCTTGATCTGTATCCTGCATCTAATTCATTGATCTGCTATAATGCCTGTCCATCCCAGGCATTTAGTGGATTGCTGGAAATGGATTCTTTCGGCCACTCTGAGATTCATTAATTTTGACATCCACTAGCCTATGGTCTGGTTTCATTTTCTGCTATCCTATCATAATCCCTGTAAGATTCAGGGGGAAACTCCAGTTTACTTCTGACTGATGATCTTGAACCAGACTGGACTTGCCCATTGCTACAGTGATGTGAGGCATTTGTGGCTACAACTATATCCTTAACATGAGGGGGAACCCCACAATGATCATATTTATGTCCACTTTGGAAATGCTCTTCAGGTTCATCTGTTTGGGTGGCTGTGAACACTTCCTCTTTCTTCACTTCTTCAATGTCTTTAAATTGCTCTCCTTTCAAGTTCCTCTCCATTCAAGGGAACAAAAAGAAGCCACATGGAGCATGATGAGGAGAGTAAGGTGTGTGGGGCAAGAGAGGTATGATGGTTTTTGCCCCAAACTGGTTAAGTGAGATGGCTGCTTGAGCAAGTGCATTGTTGTAATGGCAAAACCAGTCCCCAGGTACCACAGAATAGGCTTTTTTGTCACACGCTATTATGCTATTTTCAAAATCTCTAAATAGGAAGCTTGATTGACAATTTGACTTAGTGGAATAAACTCCAAATGCAAAACTCCCCTCACATCAAAAATAATAAAAAGAGTATAACGTTGATCTTTGATTTCACTTCATCTGCTTTTTGGGGGGTAAGGTAATGATAGTGTCTTCCATGGGATCGAAAGAATAGCACCCTGTCTCATCTCCAGCAATAACCTTGGATGGTGGGGGGTAGGAGTGTAGGTCGTTTCAAAGCTGTCCTTTCAAAGCATGACATGTTTTCACTTGATGATTTTTTTAATGGACAGCAGGAATCCAAAGCACACATTTCCCTGTGAACCTTCTCATTCCCCAAACTTGTGTTAAAATTCGATGAACTGAGCTCCACAATACTTCAGATAACTTCCCATCTCTTCAATGGTCTGTGGTTGGTCCTCAATCATGCACAGATGCACACATTTTTTCTACATTTTCCTTTGGGAAGTTGACAGACATCCAGAATGAGGTTTGTCATCAACCAATATTTCACCTTTGTTGAAAAGAGAAAACCACTTCTCACTTGAGTTTTTCCCATTGGGGTCGTTCTAGTAAGAAGTGTTCAACATCACAACATTCTCTGTGGCATTTTTTTCTGTGCAGTAAACAATATTTCACCACCTTATGCTGTTCTCTCATATCCTCCATCACAAACATGAGATTCAAGGGAAACTGCTATTACAATACTCACTGTGATTAGAGAGAAACTTTCCAGACAACACCACTGGGTGCACCAACTCAGAACAAGTTTCTGGATCATCACCTTCTGGGAAAAATGCATTCTATAAAAGCATTTTTCCATTTTTAAGAGAGAGTACCACTTTGTTTATTATTTTTGGCCTTCCTTATTCAAGGCTTATTCAAGATTTTTCATTTATATGAACTTATTATCAAAATCATGGTGTGGGCCAAGCACACTTTAGTTTTCAGAGTGACATTTTCAATTTTTAAAAACTTTAAAGAGTTTATTTGCATGGAATTTGCCTAAAGCAATACACTGTTTGATAGCTTGATCTCTGCTTCAATGAGAGTTAATTATGGGTCCAAGTAAAATACTTTTGTTTATAATTTTAACATTTCCTATTTATCATGATACTCATAGGTCCACTTGCTATGAGTTTTTGTGTTGAGGTTTAATTTACACTGACGTCCATACTCTTTGAGAATTGTAGGAGTATCTCAAATTTTATTTGCACTCAGCAAGCAAGTTTGGGCTATCACCATATCATGAGCTATTGTTTATATTTTTCTTCTATTTGAAAGATGCAGTATTTTTAATTTGGTCCTGTCTCTTGGATTCTTTATTAGCATATGGATTGAAGAGGTGTGGTGATATGATATAATTTTAATTCACACTATTTCTGATTTAAACCAACATAATTTCTCCTTGTTCAGTTTGAAATACTACCTCTTGTTTTATATACAAGTACTATCTAAGTACAATTAAGAATCTTAAAATCTTCACTGTATTCTTCACAATGTAATCCAAAATTTGCTATAATATAGTCAATTGTTTTGGATAATGAATAAAACAAAATTAAATGCTTTATATACTCTAGTATAAGCTGACTCAAAAATCAGCTAAGGAAACTAATTTTATCACAAACACTGCATTAAAACTGTGCTGAAAAATTTAGCTTATACATGAATATATCTTTCTAGTATCCTTTGATTTCAACCAAAATGCAAATGTCAACTACACTAGCCCTAGTTCCATAGCCCCATCTTTACTTGTCCTCCATACCTGACAGATCACAAGGGATATAATATTAATTTTAATTATCTTTTGCAAAATTTTACTTATGTGTTGGATTGATGATATTGCTCTACGATTCCCACATTTTTTTAGATTACTTTTCTTTGGAATATCCACACATATTTATCTCTTTCAGGCTGTTGGCCTGAAGATATTTTCCAGATTATTTTGCTTAACAAGAGAATACTTCTAGCAGTTCATTCAGTTTCTTAATTCATATTTTGTTGTCTAATTCTTGGAACCTTGTTGATTGTCAGAGTTTGCAGCAAAGCCTGGACATATCCCCTCATTGTCATTGGCACTAGTAGAAGAAGACATGCATCTTAAAAGAAAAACATTGAATTAGATTTTTAGAATTCAGCAATATCCAAGTTATGTCCTTAATGCATCAGGTTAAAGATTCCTTAAAATTTGCCATCATTTTTAAGTTTTAAAAATTGCAAATAAACATATCATCTTGCATAAATGCTATTTTTCTATTGAGACTTAGAATAAAATATTTTTTAAATGTTCTAATTTAGTGATTCCTACAATTAAAGTCAATATGTTGTTTTTTGTTGTTGGGTGCCATCAAGTCAGTCCAAACTTATACAGAACTGATGTAAAACACAACAGAGCAAAACGGCATTCACTCCAGCACCATCCCAATCTGTACCTCTCTTCTATTTTTTTTCCTCTGTTCTATTTTTGCCCCTTATTATACCCAATGTGTCAATCTATCCTGTTGAAGTTCTTCCTCTTTTTTATTCTCTCTATCAAGCAAAATGTCTTATTCCACGGACTGGTCTTTTTGATAATGTGTTCAGGATAGAAAAGACAAAGCTTAATCATCTTCACTTCTAAGGAATATCCTGAGTGCATTTTAAAAAACAAATCGGTTTGATTTTCTGGCAATACCGGTATTCAAACTTATCAGTTATTCTCCAGTCTTATTTTTTCACTAAACAATTGCCATATACACATATGGCTATTAATAACCTTACTATGGGTTGTGTCATGTACATGTTAATTCTCAGAGTGATTTGCTCACTTACACTTTACAGCTCACTTACACTTTAAAGCTGTCTTGTGCTGCTAAATTTCCCAGTGTAATATTTTAATTTCTTGACTGCTACTTCCCTGAATGTTAATTGCGGTTCCAATTAAAACTAAAATCATTGACAAGTTTTAAATTTCTTCTTTTATGATGTGGCTATTAGCCCAGTTGAAAGGATTTCTATTTTCTTTACACTGATTTGTATTGTGATCCTTACTGATGCCAAATACGTGCATAAGCAAATGTGGTGAAGAAAGCTGATGGTGCACTGCTATCAAAAGTGGTGTGTCTGGGGTCTTAACGACTTGAAGGTAAATAAATGGTCATCTAGCTAAGAAGGAAACCCACATGGACGAAGCACAACAGCTTGTGTTACCACAAATTGTCAAAGGGCTCCGGTATCAAGCACCAAAGACCTAAAAATTATATCATTATAAATGAGGGGGAGTTCAGATGGGGACGCAAAGCACATCACTAAGTGAAGCAACATCCTCTTACAGAGGAGTTGCAGCGAGGAGATGAGTCAGTCTAGGTATAGTGTAGTAGCAATGAAATGTGCACCTTTCTTCTTGTTCTCAAATGCTTCCTCCCACCATGTATAATTATCCCAATTCTGCCAGACAGATTCGTCTAGACCAAGAGATGTACATTGGTTCCAGAAATGTGGGAATTTAGGATAGATAATCCCTTGAGACTAGTGGGGAGTGGTGATACTGGGAGGGTGAGGGATGGTGGAGTAGAAAGGAGGATCAAATTCTGGGATCTACATGTGACCTCCTCTCTGGGGTGCAGACAAGGCATGTGTGTGACTGAAGTGACACATTGGACAGTGCATGATATGAAGAGGTAATAAAAATTTGTAAATTATTGGAAGCTCATAGGGGAGGAGAAAGGGGAACGGGAAATATGGGGAGTTGGGATTGAAAAAAAATAAAGAACTAGAGGAAAGAGGAAAAGAGGAGTTTATGCTGGAGGGGTTCAAGTAGAAAATGTTTGCAGATGAATGTGGCAACATGTGTGCTTAATACGAATGATGTATTGAATGATGTAAGAGCCCCCCAAAAATCTACATTTAGAAAAACCCATTTCATATGCATGTATTTTAACATAGTAAATACATTTTATGTATTTTAAAATCTATAAAAAACATATAGACATACATATATGAGTCAAATTGTTATAAGGATAAAATTCATTGAAATCCAAATATGTGAACTGTTTTTTCAATTTTATACAGTGATCTAGAGAAACAACTAGGTTTTCTGCAGGTAGACAGGAAGGGAGTGTTCTTTTAAAAGATAAAGTATTTCTGTGAAAACGTAAACTTTTATTCACTCTGTGTTTTTAAAAAATTAATTTCAAAAATTTATCATTCTTGACAAAATAAATCATCTTATTTGATTTGGCCTGATTATATACATAAGTGAAATAAGATTATGCCATTACCATATTTACTTCTTCAGTTTGGCTTGCATGATTGTTTTATGTGATGGATGCCAGTAGGAGGTAGTGAGTCCAATCACACTCAGCCAAACCCTACATACAATAGAATAAAACACTCTCCTATACCACTCTCCAAAGTGTTCTGTTTGAGCTCATTATTGCAGTCACCACGTTAGTTCAATTTTTGAGGAGCTTTCTCTTTTCTACAACCCTATATTTTACTATGCATGATTTCTTTCAGGGCCTGGTCTCTTCTGATATGATGTGCGAAGTATGTGGAAAGAAGTATCATCATCCTCAAGTTTTCAATATTGTTCTCCAATACTGTAATTCAAGTGCATCAATCATTTTTCATTCTTTCTTTTTAATTTTCCATCTTTCATGTGCATTTAAGACAATTAAAAGTACCAATTAAAGTCTTTGGTCATGCCCTCGAAGTGAAATTTTTGCTCTTCAGCATTTTAAATATGTCTCTTAGAGGAGATTTGCCAAATGCATTTGATTTTAATTTATTTCTTGATTTGATTTCCATCACTTGATTTCTTGCCTGCATAGCAGTCTGGATTCTTGTAATCTTCAAAAATATAAAAAAAATTTGAATTAGATCTCTCAATTTGGTCACTTTCTCTGTCATCTCAAGATGGTCACAGTTCTAAACATTCCATGATGTGACTTTCTTTACTCATTTGGATAACAAATCTGTTGATATGGAAGATTTCTTACAATCAGTGTCTCCATAAACTAGCTTCAGTTCTTCATGGTGTCTATCAGGAATTAACAGTGTTTCAAAGCATGTTCCACAGAGTAAGAATCAGATACATGTAAAAATGCCCTCTGACAACCAGCCTATGAATTTCTTACATATACTTTTACATGTGATTAAGCAGTACCTCAATGTTATCTATTACCACCTCAGATAGTGCAAAATATCATGCAATACTTTTTGGTATCCATGGCTTCTGATTCACAGCAATAGAAAGGGGAAGAATGAACGGCCTGGTGTTTGGGTTTCCCAAAGTGCGACTTTTCACAGGACTAGAAATCCTCCTCTTCCTCCCACAGAGGAACTGATGACTTTGAATTACTGACCTTGTCGTGATCAGCCCACTACATAACCACTACATCTCCAGGGCTCCCTTAACACATAATAGTCTACATCATTTCAGGATTTAGGAATTAATTGTGTTTAGTATTAGACAAATGATATTGCAAATTATTTGGAAGGTTCTAGAAAGTAGAAAGTCTAAAATTTTCAGTTTTAAAGAATACAGCTTAAGCAGTATAAAGAAAATGAACTGTGAATGCTTGTATGTTTGCTTGTGTGTGTTTCTAATTCATATACCTCTACGTAATTCCGCACAGTTTACTAATCAGCAGCAATCATAGACAATCAAAATATAGGTAAACAGATATGAAAGCAAATAGAGAAACATAAGCTGATTGCTAGAGCATAGGATTTTTATTTCCTTTTGGATCATGGTGGGTTATACAGCCTCAGTTCACAAATGAATTACAAAGGGAACGGGACACAGTTAATTTAGGTTAGTTGAAAGAGAGTGAATTTAATTATGCGAGCCTGCATCTAGAAAACACAGTTGAGTAAAATAAAATATACTTCAGGAGTTGTTGGATTAATAAGACATATTATTTATTAAATTGCTTATTTTAATACTTCATAAATAATTGTACATGAATATCCTGAAGTTGTTTTAATTCCTTGCAGAAGAGTCCATTTCTTTGTGATGAGTTTATTTAGAATAATTACCTGTTTGTTTTTTAATTTTCTTACATTCATGAAATATCTGATTTGGTCACATGATTGCAATCCTACAAATCACCATATCAATGAATTCATTTATCTTGAGTAAGGTTTTCTGAATCTACTGAGGGGAGAAATCATTTTTATCCTGCTTCTGTGCACTTACTATTAAATCCCTCAATGGAAAGTCACCAAAAACGTGATTGCAAGCTTCCTTGACCTAGTTATTGAATCTAATACCTAGCTTTATTCAATTTTTTGGCTTGTTTTATTAACTTCAAGTTTTCCAGTGAGAGTAGAACAATGTAGAACAGTTAAATAATGACACAGGGTAATCTCAGGCAAGGTTTTGGGGAGGAGTTGGGGCAATTTTTGTCAAGTTCTAACAGATGTACTAATAATTCAAATGAGGAGTGAAACATTTCCACTAAGCTTCCTAATCTTATAATTTCCCTAGTAACTTCAGGAGTTATTTATCTTACATAGACTTTCCAGTAATTGTGTAATAATAATGCAGCTGTAGATCAATTTGTTCAATCATTTCACTGCATTGGCCAACAAAAATTAATAATTAAAATTAGAATGTGATAAATGTAATAAAATATATTAACAAGTGTTCAAATACTGCACTTAAAAGACTTTAAAGATTTGCTTTAGGTATTTTTATATTTCCAAATTGTATTTATTTTATTGGAAAGGTCTGTTCTGGTATGAAAGAATATTGAGATGGGATATACTATGGATGATATTAGTCATTTGGGGGAAATAATTTGCTAAAATAAGAAATACTGAAATTTAGAATGTTATGTAATATTTTAAATATGTTTAGATTGTTCATGGTCTCTACTAATTGAGTTAATAATAGGTTTGACTAAATAGTAATAATGATTCCATCTAAGAGTCATTTTTATTTAGATGTATTTTCAACATATTTTAACTTTTAAAGTTTTGGGAAAAGACAAAAAGTCATTGATTATGAACTT
>PVJH01031052.1:0-24121 GCA_004026705.1 Nesogale talazaci
ATCTCCTCCTGTCTTGCTCCTTGAGTGAACACTTCTCCACTGACCCAATAAGAACCTATAAAGTATCAAGAAGAAGAAACAAATCCTCCTAAATTGGACACCTTGCATGTGTGTGTTTATTTGTCACTGTATGTGGATATATTTCAGGTGCAAATCATTTGATCTTGGTGGGGCACAAAGAGACTCCAAAAGCAAAATCAGTGTCATTAAAGTTGATTCTGATTCAAGGAAACCCAATGGGACAGGATAGAACTGCCTTTGTGGGTTTCTAAGACTATAACTCTTTACAGGAGTAGAAAACCTTATCTTTCTCTCAACAAAGAGACTTGCCAAAGTTAATTCAGTTCTGTTCCCAGGGAAAGAGTATCTAACCAAAAAGCAACACAGAATACTTTCCAGGTCAACCGGAGAGAAATGTGTACTGAGTCAATAGACGGAGGCTAGTCCTATTTTTGCCCCAATAGCCTTGGGACACTTTGCCAAGAAAAGTTTCACACATATTTTGATAATCCAAAGACTAGTATAACATCTGTCTGTCTGTCTGTCTTAACATCATTAAGTAAAAATAACAACTTGCTAGTTATAATTTTAAAATGGCTATAGTAATACATAAAGAGGTGGAGAAAAATCCAATTAAACTAGAAGAGAACATAGAATGATGATATCATTGCTACTGTCAGAAGGATCTCAACTGAAAGCAAGAAATACAGAATGTTAATATTTGGAAAATGGGCTTTTGACATGTTCGCTATCAGATTAGTCTGGTCTCTGACAGACATCATACTTGATGAAGAAGAGGATCAGTGAAGAAGAGGGAGACCTTCAATTAAATGGACCGACATAGTGGCTACAACAATGAGCGCACACATAGCCATGATTGTGAAGATGGCCCAGGACCGAGGAGTTCCTCATGCTGTCGTACACAGGGTCACTATGAGCTGAACCCAGCTCAATGGCACACAAGAACAATTGCGTCTTTGATTTTTTCCCCCTTGGTCAGAAGAGAGTAAAGCGAGAGAAAACAGATTTACAAAGCAGTAAAATTGTATGAGGTGAGGATACCTACTGAACATTAATTATGTTGCAGATGCAATAGTGTAATAAATAGTATGAATGAAAAGCAAAGAATTAAAAATTACAACAACATGTGGATGTTATAATAGGAGTCTGGATAAACAATGGAAACATCCACAGAGATTTTTACATATAAGAAAGAGTCTTATATAAAGTGTAAGTGTACATTAAGAAAGCATAAAAAAATAATGATTTCTATATTATTGAGGGTTCTAAATTCTGGAGAGAGAAGGGGAAAAGAGGGGAAAAATGAGGAGCTGTTACCAGGGGCTCAAGTTGAAGGAAATTGTTTTGAGAATGATGATGACAACAAGCATACAAATGAACTTTGTATACAATGGGTGGATGTATGGATTGTGATGAGAGTTGCATGAGCCCTGAATAAAATGATTAAAAATAAATAAATGAATAAAAACAAAGAAAGAAAGCATCCCAACCCAGTGCTGTCCAAGCCCCAAAGTCCAACATTAGACCATATGTCTAAGACCAAACTACAAAGTCCTCCTCAATCTCACAAAACACAGGCAATGATGTCAACTGCAGGAGGAAAGCTGAGTCAATGAATATGTAAGTGTCTCAGCATGGCAGGGGTCTCTACATGGCTGGTCCAGAACTACATTGTGGTTAGATCCATGTGGCTTCTCCTCAGAGATATCTTGCATGAAGTGAGTCTTGCCAGCTGAAGCAGGGAACTGGCTAAGGCAGCTACACTCTATCAGAAAACATAAGACCCAAGAACTAGAAAGGTGAGGCTCACTGAGCGATTTATTGCTCCATCTTTCACATGTGTTTATTGACCAGGTTGGCACAATAAACCTTAACTGTCTCAGAGTCCTTGGGTGGTGCAAATGGTTATATTTGGACAGTAGTCAAAATGTTGGGGGTTAACCTACCCACAGAAGCCTCAGAGAAATGACCTAGAGGTCTGCATCAGACATATGAGTAAGAAGTAGAATTTTATTGGGATTTATTTAGGGAAAAGAAGTTTTTATAAAGTACCTCAGAGTTGAGAGTGATGATCTCAACAATATCTTAATCCTTTCTACTATGATTCTACCATTTCACCCTACTTATTATCCGTATGCTGAGCAAATAATCAGAGAAAGTGATTGTAGGAAGCGATTGTAGGATTATAGGAAGAGAATGAGGCATCAGGCTGGGAGGCAAGCGCATTTTCAAAGTTTGCTATGCAGATGACAGAACCTTGCTTTCTGACAGTGAGAAAAAATTGAAGCACTCACTGGGAAATGGTCAAGGATTATATTCTTCATCTTGAGCTACAACTCAATGTAAAGAAAACCTAAACCTTCACAACTGGACAAAGAGGTGAAAAGATTGACGTTGTCAAGAATGTCATCTTGCTTGCATCCCTAATCAATGCTCATTGAAGCAGCAAGCAAGAGAGCAGAAGACACCTTGCATTGGGTCAATCTACTGCAGGAGACCTCTTTAAAGTATTGAAAAGCTTCAAGGTCTAAGGTGTGCTTGACCCACACCACAGTATTTTCAGTCATCTTCTATGTGTGTGAAAGTTGAACCTTGTATAAGGAAGACTGAAGAAGAATCGATGCTTTTGGACTGTGATGCTAGCGAAGAATATTGGAAGTACCATGGGTTGACAAAGGAACAAACATTTATCTAGGAGGAAGTACAGCCAGAATGCTCCTTAGTCAACTTTAGTGGCACAGAGAGTGAGACTTTTTCTGATGTACTTTGGACAAGTTGTCAGGAGTGACGAGTCCCTGGAGAAAGACATTATGCTTAGAAAGCGGAGAGGCAGTGACAAGAGGAATACCTTCAAGGGGAGCATTTGACACAGTGATGCTGCCATGGACTCAAGCATGGACTGTGCGCATGACATGGGTCTGGGCAGAATTTCATCCTGCTGTTCCCAGGGTTACTATGTGTGAGAACCATCTCAATGGCATCTAACAACAAATATGTCTTTAACCACTGCCAAAATTATCACTGACTTTCTGTCAATACCTGTTTTCTCTTTCTTCTCTTTTGCAGGCTTCAGTTACTCTTATTTTCTCTGTGTCTCGGAACTATACATCTTCCTCTTAGTGTTTCTCTCACCCTTTTCTCATTCATCATCTTACTAAAAAAAATTGATTTCAGAATTCTTTTTAAGAAGTTTCTAGGTAAAGGTCAGAAAAGGGTATCTTAATTTAATAATTTGCCATATTTCTCCAAAACACTCTGCATCAACATTAAGATAAGGAGAGAGGAGTCTTACACCTGGAGCCCATATATGTCAACTGCTCTTGGGTCTTCACTAATATTTTCAGTGTGGAAAATTTAGATTTACCCTTTGAAATAGTGAAATCTGAAGCTGTTGCCCTTTATTCATGCCTATACAATGACAGGAACTTATTTCATATTGAGATTCTAGTTTCCCATACTTACGCAGCCATCAATCCTTTTAGATCTGGACAGGAAAAAGGAAAGTAAAATCCTTATGAGAAGAGGTCCAAAGGGAAAAAACAGTGACCTCATTCATGCAGGTGCTGAGGTATGACTTATTTTCTATACTCATTGAGAGACACTAAATAGACTATCTTCTGGCAGGATGTCATCAACACTTTTACTGGTGAGTATAGTCTATCAAAATATTTCCAAAGAAGCCTATAATTTTGTTGTGCACATGCCTACAAATTCATTTTAAATGAGAGTATTCATACTATTAGATATGTCTTGTTCACCAGCGTCTGCGTGAAATGAGGGAGACAGCAAGTTCATGTCACAGAGAAAATCCATACCTCTCCTGGATATTATATTGGGAGCAGGAGTGAGTCCCAGACATAACAACTCAATTTATAACAGGATGAAACACTGCCCAATTTTTCAACAGCCTCACACTTGTCGCTATGTTTGAACCTATTGTTGTAACCACTGTGTCAACCCATCTGATGGAGGGACTTCTTTTCCACTAATTCTCTATGTTACGTAGAATGATGTCCACTTCCAGGACTAGCTCTCTGATAATGTGTCTGAAACATGTCAGACAAAGTCTGACCATCTTCAATTCTAAGGGACTAAATTCCTAAGACAGATTTGTGTGTCCATCTGGCACTTTCAATATTCTTCGCCAACTCCATAGCTCAAAGACATCTGTTCTCTTTAGTCTTTCTTATTAATTATCCAGTTTTTCCATAGACATGAGGCTATTGAAAATACCATGGTTTAGATCAGTGCCACCTTAGTCCTCAAAATAACACCTTTGCTCTTTAACACACGTGCAGAAAATTCAACCCAATGCAATATGCTGTTTGACTTCTTGACTACTGAAGTGAAAATGGATTGTGGATCAAAGTAAAATGAAATCCTTGACAACTTGAATCTTTCCTCTGTCCATGATGAATTTTGCTATTGGGTTAGTGGTGGAAATTTTTGTTCTTTTCATTGACATGTAATCCATACTGAAGACTAATCTTGGGCCTTCATTGGTAAAAACTTTAAGTTCTCTTCACTTTCAGAAAGCAAGGTTGTGTCTTTTGTATGTCAAAGGTTGCTAATAAGCCTTCCTCCACAGCCAATGCTGCAATCTTCTTCATGTAGTGAAACTTCTCTGATTATATCCAAACATTCAGTATGGAATAAGTATGGTTAAAAAAATGTAATCCAATGCATACCTTTCCTGACTTTTTTCAATAACTTTATTCAGGACTCTTACAGGTCTTATAACACTCAATACATCATTTATATCAAGCATATTTGTACACATGTTGCCATCTTTATTTCCAAATATTTTCTACTTGAGCCCTTGGTATAAGATACTCTTTACCCCTCCTTTTTTTTTTAAAATCCTTCCATTGGGAGCCCTTTCCTGATTTTAAACATGCAATATTCCCTTGTTTTTCATGAGCAGAATTAATTGTCTGGAGGAAAGTG
This sequence comes from Nesogale talazaci, assembly GCA_004026705.1. NCBI lineage: Eukaryota > Metazoa > Chordata > Mammalia > Afrosoricida > Tenrecidae > Nesogale > Nesogale talazaci. The sequence continues at coordinate 4,969 of PVJH01031052.1, forward strand.
TTCTGAAAGCAGAGAACACCAGAAAGATGTTTACTTGTTTTTTATTGAGCATACAAAGTTGTGTGAATCATAAAAAAACTATAATAATTTGTGAGAATGGGAATCCTGACTCACAGGGACACTATCCACAGCAGAAGGAAACATACCCTAGTTGCATGACACCCTCACGATTGTTAAGTTTCAGATTAGGTGTCGAACACTATGTCAGTCCATCTTGTCTAAAGTCTTTCTCTGTTTCACTGACCTTCCCTTCTCCCCACCACCATGTCCTTCTTTATGGAATACTCCTACCTCATATCGGATCCAAATATTTGAGACAAAGTCTCACCGCCCTCATTTCTGTACATTTTGTCTGTACATCTTCCAAGGCATATTTGTTTGTTCTTCTGGAAGACCATGGCTACTTCAATATTCTTTACCTTTAATTCCAATGTGTCAATTCTCTTGGTTTTATCCCCATAATTTTAGACCATGTGACTAGGATATGGGTTTATATTTGTTCTGTTTCATTTCTATAACTTCTGATTTTCTAAGATTCACATTTTACACATTCAATGTGTTAATTAATTAAGAATCTATGTTGGCTGCTAATTTTTGTTTTGTTTTCTTAACCATGCCTCACCAGGAAATGAAAGTCCTAAATTTTTATTCTATCTATATCATTAATGTCGACTCTACTGTGAGAACACATTTCTTCCCTATTTATATTTGGAATGCCTTCCAATAGTTAAGGACTCAGTAATAGCCAAAGCTGTCTTGATATTCATAAGGTTTTCAGTGGCTGTTCAAGTGGACCAACTATTCCTTTTTCCTACTTTGTCTTAGTGTGGATGTTCCATTGAAGCCTGTCCAGCCTGTGTGACCCTACTGGTATTTGAAATACTGGTGGCATAGCTTTTAGTATCACAGCAAAATGTAAGCCATCACAGTAGGGCACACTGAGAGATAAGTGAATGCAATGATATAGTCATCATCCACTTTTTTATCAAATATATATATGCTCCATTTTGCATAATGCACATATTATTGAAATAACAGGATCATTAGAGCCCAACCAGGTCAATAGTAAAGTAAGGAGTAGTTGTATATGTTTTACTTACAATATCTAGGCAGAAAGTGACTGAGAAAGAGATAACATCTCTTTGGTACAAACATTTAATATGCCTGGCTACTAAGCAAAGATTGGAAATTCAGGTCTATCCAGAGGCAACTTGGGAGAAAAGTCTGAAGAGTTGTTTACAAAACAAGGACCTTACATATTCCGACACATATGAAATTGCCTTGACCCATAATCAACTGACAACAACTGCTTGATTATCTATGTATAAATGAAAAGACCAAACCTACAGCTTTGGAATTTAGTACAATCCACAGCGACCTTATAGAACAGAATAGAACTGCTCCTGGGTTTCCAAATCTTCTTTTACAAAAGCAGACTGCCACAGACAGCCTGATGGATTCAATACGAAGACTTTTTCAGTGAACAGCCAAAATGTTAACAATGGCACCACCAGGATATATCTATAGATAACCTAAGCACAGGTAGAGATAGATATCAAGGAGTCCAGCTGGTGCTGATCGGTAAGCTGTTGGATAAGTTTGGCCATTCCAAGAAAGAGAGATGAGGTTATTTGCCCTGTGGGAAAACTGATGAAAAGGATCTACATATAACCTTTTCCCTGGGGTATTGTCAGCAGGGAAGTAGGTGAAGGGAGACATCGGACAGTGTACAATATGACAAAGTAATAATAATTTATAAATTATCAAGGGTTCATAAGGGAATGGGGAGCAAGGAGGGAGGGGGAAAATGAGGAGCTGATTCCAAGGGCTTAAATAGAAAACAAATGGTTTGAGAATGATGAGGGAAACAAATGTACATATGTGCTTGACATACAATGGATGGATATATGGATTGTGGTGAGTTGTATGAACCTCCAAGAAAATGATTTTTAAAAAAGATTTATTAGAGACCCAAATTGGTCACTATGAGTCAGATTCAACTTCATGACAGTGAGTTTAAATTTTGGAGATGAGTCAGCATTGATTTGGGGGCAGTGGTTTTATATATATATATATATATATATATATATATCCAAAAATTTATGGAAAGATCTCATTATCTTTAAATAATTTCAGCACAAACTTTTAAAGCCCCCATATATGTATGTGTACACATATCCTATAGAATATGAAGAATTCCCTCCTTCTTCCTTTCCTCTCTCCTTCCTCCCCTTTTCTTCCTTCATCCTTTTCAACATCGCTATTTTCTCTGTACAGAGACTCCATACTCATGTATCATTAGAGCTTGTTAAGTATTTGCTGCTGAATAAACTGTATCTAAGTGTACAATGTATAGGTTATCAGTGGATTTCTTTTTTAAAACTAATGATTGCTTGACCAATGTAAGAACACCTTGTTCTATGAAACTGGCCTTCCTCAAGGCTCATTGGCCCAACACAATCACTGAAGTAAAATGGGTGCATAAACAAATGTGGTGAAGAAAGCTGATGGTGCCCAGCCATCAAAGGATATAGCTGGGGTCTTGAAAGCCTGAAGATAAACAATAGACAATTTACCTGAGAAGAGACCACACCCACACAGAAGAAGCACAACAGCCAACGTGGCCACATGGTGGTGAAAGTGGTGAAAGGTCTAGGCAATAGACATCAAATGGGGGGCGCGGGGAACACATATAACTGTTTGCATACATCCCCAAGGTGCCCACTAAGGACATGTGCGAGCATGAGCAAGAGTGGTGAAGAAAGCTGATGGGACCCAGCTATCAAAAGCTAGAGCATCCGGGGTCATAAAGGCTTGAGCATAAATAAGCAGTCATCTAGCTCAGGAGCAACAAAATCCACCATGAAAGAAGATCACTTGCCTGTGCGATCATGAGGTGCTGAAACAATCAGGTATCAAAAAACAAAAATCAAAATCAATGGACCAATTGACTCCTGATATCGCTGATGACAAATGGATACAAAGGCAAACAGAGTAGAAGAAACGATGGTGCCCAGTTACCAAATGATTGAATGCCTGGCGTCTCAGAGACTTGAAAATAATCGAGTCACCATTCAGTGCAGAAACAGCAAAGCCCACATGGAAGAAGCACACCAGTCTGTGTGATCAAGAGGGACCGAACAGAGCAGATAATGAGCATCGAAGAACAAGAATCACATCATTACGAATGAGGGGGACAACAGGGTGGGGACCTAAGGCCCACAGTTGGGTAATTGGTCACTCCTTTACAGGGGAGTCATGGGGAGGAAACAGACCAGTCAAGGTGCAGCTGGGCATGATGATGCATACAAGTTTCCTGTAGTTCCTGAAGCTTTCCTTCCCCCACACTCCCAGGCAACCATCATGGTCTCAATTCTACCTTACAAATCCAGATGGACTGGAGAAGGTACACTAGTATAGAGGGGAGCTGGAGATATTGGGAAACCAAGATGGATGAGTCCCTTCAGCCCAGTGGTTAGAGTGGAGCTACTAGAAGGGTAGAGAAAGGGTGGGATAGAGAAATGGAACCAACTGCAAGAATATGCACATAAGCTCCTATTTGAAGGACAGGCATCAAAGGAGTGGGTTGGGGGAGAGTTCGGGCAGTGTAAGATATAACAGAACAATAACAATATATAAAGTATTGAGGGTTGGTGGGGAGGAGAGAGCAGTGGAAGAGGGGAAGGGATGGAAAAGCCAATACTAGGGGCTCAAGGGAAAAAGCGGACGATTGGAGAATGATAATAGAAGTAGACATGTGAGGGTGCTTGGCACAGTATGTTTATTTATGTATTGTGTAAAGCGATGTATGAGCCCCCAATAAAACAATTAAAAAAAAACTAATGACTGCTTGACCTAAAGAATGGGTATATTTTAATCCACAAATTCATGGAATTTATTAGCTCAATTGAACTAAAAAATAATTTCACAGATAAAAATATCTGAGATCCAGGTTTTAGTAAGAGACCTAATGACTCCCCCTCCACAGGAGGGTAATTCAACTGCTTGACTGCTCCTGTGTCTTGCAACATGTTTAGGTTTAGTTTAGAGAAAAGGGGAGTGGGGGTGGGTGGAGAGAAAGATAGATCATAATCGTCTCTTATTTTATATAGACGTTGACTGGAATATCAGAATAAAGCACCTGAATCCTAGTCATTTTCAGGACTTGGGCATGGATCGCTTCTGGCTTTATGACTGTTTATTGTTAAAGTTCCAGCAACTTGCCTCTCAGCTGTCAGATATAATTTTGTACAGTATGAGCTGCAGGTGATCTTTGTAATTGTATGAAGCTGCTAAAGCTAATAAAAGGTAAATAATTTTGCCTATGTAGCAGTCCTGTAGATGCTGAAAAATTCATATATATATATATATATGAAATTTCCCAATTATTTGGGGCCTGGGTGGGAAGAAAAGAAAACAGTATTTATAACTAGTTCTGATGAAAATGGGGGTGGGGGTAGTTTCAAAATTCTTTCTATTTTTAGAATAACTTTTCTCTTTAACGCCAATAAATCCTTCATGATTTGCTCATTTATAAGGGTTTTAGAAACAAGCCTTTTTTCTGCAGTGGGGAAATGAAAAAGTCTGTTTTTCACTTACTGATGTTGCTCCTGGCGCATATTTGTTGTGTTTGAATAATTGTTTATCTTAGAGTAGTATACATATGTTGTCTTACTTAGCAGGACTTACAGATAGTTTTGCCTGAAGGAAGTATAATGACTCAGAAACTTCAAGTGAAGAAACCAAAAACCCAAGGGTTGCTAAAGTCCTATTAAAAAGAACTGAGTCAGAGTTTGAATTCAAATACTGTGATTCCATGGTTCAAATACTTTTGATTTTTCTACATCCATGGAGAAGAGGTATGCTTCATTCTGACTAATAATTTGCAAAGTTTCTAGACTAATAATCTTAAGCTACTCTTATGTGCAGATCCCCAGAGGTCACTTAATCCAACATTGTCCTAAAAATTGAGTATCTTTTGTAGGTATCACGGTAACCTATCACTCACTGAACAACCCAAACAGTAGGGAAACGCAATTATTATGGCCAAAGTTGGTTTCAAAAATTACTCTCCTTGTTAGAATAATTGTCCACTTTGTGATAAATTCTGTATCTCTATGACTTTTAAGTTGTGATCTTAAAAGGACATGTCATCAGAATTTGTCAAAAAAGCATCATAAAATTCTTGTCTCTATGAACTTCCATTTTAGAGTTGTCGGATTAGCACAGAAAATACCACAAATCTCCACTCTAATACATTCTGTGAGGATACGAAAACTCAAATGTGTAATATTCTCAGATTAATGTGATAACCATAAATGAACCTGGATCTATGTTCTTGTCTTGTGACCCAAATCCACATGGTCCCCGTTGTGTTTTGGTGCCACCTGGTGGCCCAAGCTATTTGACAGACGTTGCATCCAAACCAAGCAAAGGATGGGCCGAGTTGTTTCCAACTCACAGGGACCTCCTGTGGGTAGACCATGGGGAGACTGTGACTGTTTATGGGAGTAGGGGAACCCTGCCCCCCTCTTTCGCCCTCGGAGCAGGTGAAAGTTTTGAACTGTGGACGATGTAGAGCGCAGCCCAATAGGCTAATGGCTAATGAAAAGGCGAACTTAAAACAATCGCACAGCTAAGTGTACAGGAAGCTTTCGTCGCGTAGCAAGTAATGTACTCGGGATCCTAACCACAAGAGCAGCAGATCAAAACCCCCAGACACTGGGTCCTGGCCATTCAATTGGCTAGCATCTAATGAAAGGGCACGTTAAAAACAAGCACACGACTAAGGACATTACAACAAATCACAAGATTTTCCAGGAATAAGAGCAGTGAAAAAGAGAGCATAGAACAAGACTATTCATAATGAATAAAAAGCACCCTGGGAAAAATAACATTAAAGATCTGAAGAATTATAGGAATTTGTAGAATTAAAGGAGTCTTCAATTCAGTTGAAGGGGGGGGAAGCCAGCAGCGGAAGCAATGATCTTTGGGAATGTAGAAGCTATTTTCCACAAATAGGAATTGAATGAAGATGGAAAGTGGTTAATAGGAAGAAAATGAGACCAGGCACCTCGCCAGAGGCCTGAACAGAAAGGATCATGGAGAGAATTAGGATTCCCATACTTCAATGGGAAGCTGTTAAGGAAAGGCCTGATACGATTCAAGCGCAAAGTGCTGGTGGCATGGATTGGAGCAGTTATAGATGTGGTGATTGGTTTGGCACTGTGGGCTCTTAATTACACTTTCTTTTCCAAAAAATCTATGTAGTTTATGAGAGGCCCTGCATTTATAGTAGAGAAAATGAGATCATCAGACTACTATTGGTTGAAGTGAAAACAAAGGGTTGTTTTTCCCCTGCTGTTTGTGTGTGTGTGTGTGTGTGTGTGTGTTAGAAATCATGGTAGTGTGTGTGTCACCATAAAAATGAGAGGAAATGCTGACAGACTTTTCACATTAATAGGTTCACCTTACAGATGCTAAAGTGAAGGGGAATTGGGCACTATGATAAGAAAGGTTCATTCCTTCCTATGATAGCCTGGATTTGCTAGAGAAGCAAAAACCAGTGACACTGCTTTATGTATATTTCAAGAAAATGAATACGGTTCACACAGTTGTAAAACTGGGCAGGTCCATTAGGAATTCTATAGGTCGGAGGTCAAACTAGAAGCTTGTCCTGACTTGAGTAGCTTTGGGGGTAGGGACTGGAAGAGGGGGGGTTAAAGAACTCGAGTTAGGCAGGAACACAATCGCCAACTATCAGATTATACAAAAGGATTAATCCAATTTCAGAAGATCAGTCTTGTGATTGAAGAGATGAATGAATCCAAGATCAGCTGCTCAGAAGGCATGTCCCTAATAGCTCCCAGGATCTGCAGACAATATGGTAGACCCTTGGCTCAATATTAAAGAATTAAAGGTTCAGAAGATATACAGGAGACAGACCCAGCAAACTTTCTCTAGGGTCTCTCTCTCTCTAGGAAGTAGACCATATGCCTTAGGAGACTTTTCAAGTGTGTCAGGGTTATGACCTGTGTAAGGGATTTCCTTCCACCCTAAACTCTGTACAACTGCTTGACTACTCAAAGCAGATGCTGTTGTGGAGTTGATTATAGTATGTTAGGCCACAGGATGGGGGATAAGGAGAATCTTGACAGAGCCATCTTGACAAAAAAACCTGTCACGCTTCCCTGTTGCGTTAGAGTTTCTGCATCTTTTCAAATATGGAACAAAGGGTACAAGGGTACACATAGCCAATATATTTTAATAGTTTAATAATAACGAATCTCAAAAAATCCCAACTTGATATTAATCCAAAATTTGCCCTCTACTTGAGAGAGTTACATAGTTCTTTGTGCCTCAATTTGTTCTATATTTGTACAATTAAGATAAAAATGTAATGTATTTCAGTGAGTTGCTGATATAATTAAATACGTATATATAGAGTCTAGAATTGTGCTTGTTATGTAGCTGTTTTTTAGAATCTTTAATAATATTAGAGGTTCAATATGTAGATATTTATTATACTTTGTACATAATGAAATTGTCACTAATAAGAAAGTTATATATTTAGAGTACGAATAAAAGTACTATATTTCAACATTTTCTCTCTGCTACCTGGGAATGAGTCATAGGCTTAAAATATCTTCTGACCAATTCAAATACCAAACAATCCAGCTCAGCAAAAGTATAAAATGAGGAAAAAGGGAAATGAAAAGAAGTTTTAGAATTCCCAGTTGCCTTTTTTCTACTAAAAAGTTTAAGGGAATTAGTTCTTTCAATGGATGCTTGCTTTGCTAATAATGGAATTCTGTTGGAGCAACCGCTACACAGAAGAGCAGTTTGGTATTTCTAATCAATGTATTGTCATTAGTATTGCATGCAAATGAAATTTTGCTTCAGATAATTCAGAAGTGTGTGTGGCAGTCTTTAAGGTGAGAAGATTTTGTCTCACTTTTGATATGTTTATCAGGATGGATCAGCCCCTAGAGAAGGACATTGTGCTTGGTAAAAGAGTCAGTGAAAAAGATGAGGATTGATGAAATGATTACGACAATGGGCTCAAATGTTAGAACAGTTCTGAGAATGACACAGGACTAGGCGGTGCTCTTTCTGTGGTATAGTCACTTTGCGTTGGATTCAATTCAAGGCACCTAAAAGGGAGGACAGTAACAATCACAGTGTTATAAATAGGCAAGAAAACAAAGAACAAATAAATGTACTCCAGATAGATAATGGATTTCACTATGACTCACTTAATAAAAATAGAGAAAAAAACGATTCACCAAGTTTTCTCAAGAAATTTTATACTCCATGTTAAGAAATGGTTTTGTCTGTATAACTGAGTTGGCTTATAAAAGCAGTCTGCAAGACTAATATTTCCCAAGATGGCACTCAGATTTTTTTTTTAACCAACAGACTGCTTTGGCAATAGCCAAAACATTCAGGAATAGCTGAGTAATTTTTAACGATGTAGCCAGATGTCTCTGAGAGAATCAGCTGTCTGGCCAAACCACCAAGCTCCACAGAAAAAAGAATGAGCTCAGTAGTTATGAAGAAAAATCTGTCATGCAAGATGTACATTGGAACATTATTGTGACTCCATTAATAACATGTCTATTTATTATGGTTTAAAAACTTAAGACACTGCCTTTCACAGGCAAATTTTGTTTATAGAAGACTGCCCATAAAGTACGGCATCCCCATACACCAGCTTCCTCCCTGAATGCAATTCCCCCATCCTTAATATTTCAAATCATTGTAGAGCATTTGTTACAATTTATTAACCAAATGCTGATATATTATTAATTAAAGTTCAACTTTTAGGTTAGACCCCAGCTTTTGCATTGCATAGTTCTTTGGGTTTTGAGACACTCATGCCACGTGTCAACCATTACAGTACCATATAGAATGGTTTCATTCTTTTAAAAATCTTCAGTGTTACATCTTTTGTTTTTCTATTGGAATTTCTTTGCTTCTTTATCAAAGACAGCCCCAGTCCATTGCCATGAAGACATTCCTACTGAGAACATAAATGTTTACAAGAGCAAAAGGTTTCATCTTTTTCCCACTAAATGGCTGGTGGAATTGAACAGCCAAACTTGAGTTGGTCCAATAGCTTTCTCAAAGTACCACCAGATCTTCTTTTGTCAAAAGTCTGTTGGCTCTGTTTGTATCAACCTATTCTGGGATATTTCTACTCTTTCATGGATCTATCTGTCTATTCTTTGACCATATCATGATGTCTTAATGAGACTTGCTCTATAGTAAGTCCTAAAGTCAGAGGCGGTCAGTCCTAATTCTGTACTTTAGTATTTTATTGGGTCTTCTCTCCTTTAGAATCAGTCTGTTTATACCCACAAAATGCTATGTTGCTCAGATTTTCATTTAAATTACATAAAATCTCTATATCAAATAAAAAATAATTGATGTCCTTACAATATTGAGTCTCCCTAATTCTAAGGTAAAATATTGTTCTCTCGCTTGTTCTCTTGATCTTTTCATCATATCTGCTTTGGATTTCATAGAATTTCCTGCTTTCAATTTTATTGATCTCTGTTGAGATGTTTATTATTTCTCTTTCTCTTATTTCTTTGAATTTAATTTGCATTCTTTTTATCTTCCTGAGGTGGAACTATCAATGCTATCCTTTTCCCTTTATGCACTTCTTTTGCTAAATGACATTTCATTTTCACTTAATTCAAACTGTTTTGGAATTTTTCTTGAGAACTCTTTCACTGATATGTCTACAAGTGTGTTGTTTAAGCTACAAATGTGTTGGGTTATTCCAGACATTTTTCTGGTATTAATTTCTAGCTCAATTCCACTATGTTACAATGCATTCTTTTTTTTTTATTCTTATATTTTAACTTTGTTAAGGTGCAATTGCGGGTCAGAATATGATTTATATTGGTGAATATTCCATGTCAAATTGAAAATAAAGTGTATTCTGCTGTTGTTGGATGGTGTGTTTTATAAATGTCATTTAGATCTAGTTGATTGGTGCTGTTAATTTCAACTATATCGTAACTAATATTTTGCTAAATGTATGAATTACTAATGAAGGGATGTTTATGCTTTCAACAGTGTGTTAGTCTGAGTAGATTAGAGAAACAAATTCATAAACATGTGTGTAAGTGTGTAAGAAATAGATCTCTGTTCAAGAGTAATTGAATATTGAGAAAACATACCAGCCCAGTCCTGTTCAAGTTCATAAGTCAGATATTAATCCATATGTCTGATAGCAATCTATAAGTCCTATTCAGACTCACAAAGCACATGCAATGACACCAGGACAATCACAGGCTAGTGAGTGCAGAGTCTTCTATATCCCATGGCAGTAGAAGCATCTCAGCCCTGGCAGGGGTCTCCCTATGAATTCTCCAGTTTCCAGGGCTCAGAGTCTATCAGCATGCTGCCATGTCTTGTCAGCTGTAAAGTCTTCCAGGGAGTGAGCTGAGAGATAGTGTCTCCTCTCTAAGAAGGAATTTCCCAGAATTCTCTGGGAGAAGACCATCCCCACACAGAGGTCTCATTGGCTAACTCCAGATTGACAACCTAGACTCCACCCCTACACTCTTAATCCTCAAATTGTTACCAGATTAGGTGACTGCTACAAACAGTAATAGGGATTTAATGATTTCTTCTTGCAGTTTTATCAATTTTATCTCACATACTTTAACACTTAATTGTTAAAAAAAAATAGGTATCGTGAATTGTTATATATTTTTGAGAAGTTAGCTCTTTCATCATTATGTATGCCCTTCTTTATCCTGATAATTTTCATTGCTTTGAATTTATAGCTACCTCATCTTTCTTTTTCTTTTTCTGATTCTTTTTTCCAAAGTTTTATTGATACATTATTCCCATACCATACATTTCAAGATTCGAATACTAAAAAGAATTGCGCGACTATCATGACAAACGATATTGGAAGATGTTCTTCATTCTTGTGCTCATTATTATTTCCTATCCTCGCCCCCCAGTCTCCTCTGTCACAACCCTAAGAAACTATTAATCCAGCTGCTATCACTCTAGGTTTATCCATCCCAGATATCACACACTCAGAAAGTGCAACCTCTCCTCCAACAATAACTATAAAATAAAACACAGAGCGGCCTCAATTAGAAGCAAAACAGAATACAATAGAAGCTAGAACAAATTGAAGATGGGTCAAAGGGGGAACAAATGATGAGGCGCTAAGTGTTGTTCTAACCTCAGTCTTACTCAAGGCATGATATTATCAATTGTCTCATAGGCATGTTCAGCACCTAATAAGGAAGACTGAAAAAGATTGAATTACGGGGCTGGTGTAGAATAATAGAAGTATCATGGATGGGCAAAAGCACAAATTTGTCTTGGAAGATGTACAGTCAGAATGCTTTTGAGAAACAAGGGTGACAAGACTTCATCTCATATACAGTGGACATAGTGTCAGGAAAGGCCAGTCCATAGAGAAAGAAGCATGCTTGGCAGAGTAGAGGAGTAGAGAAAAAGAATAAGACTTTTGATAAATTGGATTGACACTGTGGCTGCCTCAATGGGCTCAAACAAAAGTGCAATTGTGAGGATGGCAAAGAAATGGGTGGTGTTTCATTCTGTTGCACACAGGACTTCTATAAGTCAGAACTGAGCCACTGGCATTTAACAAGAGCCACCTTACCCTTAATCCACTTTCCATAGTACTCTGAATAGCAAGGCTTTTCATAGCCCTGGTCAATGATCACAGGATCTTCTCCAGAGGCTTAACCCATGTGGGGATTCTACCCTAGATTTTGTGTTTTCATAGTCATCCATAGCCTTCTGCAAACCAGGTGCTCAGAATTTAAGCTCTACTACTGTTTCATCCACTGATCTTGGATCTTATTATTTACCATGGATCACAAAGGCTGGTGTTCTTCTTCTATGTGAACTTAACTGTCACCTCACTGAGATAGCTGCTTGATTGAAGACAAGTCTTCCAACACCAGACAGCGTTCTTTCATCTGGCTTGTTCATCACACTTTTCTATAGCATCGTTATCTTTCGTGGTCTCTTCACAAGGACAAGTATTAAGTAGAACCATGTCATACGAACTCATGTTCTTGAAGCAGAGATTAGTAATAGTTTAAGATAAAAACCCACTCATCTCTCCCTGGTTCACTTTAAGGATCCAACAGTTGCAGTAGTACATTGACAGGGTGTTACCAGAGATTTAGAGCAGATTCAAAAGAGGACTTAGAAAGAAAAATTCATTGCTTATGTCAAATGGATCTTGAGTGGAAGAAGAAAATACCAGATGCATGGTTGTGTGTGTTTTATTGTAGGGCATTGGACTGTGAAGATCATGACAAACTATACATAGATTGAGAATGGTAATCTATAATAGTTTATTGTGCTCATTCTGAACTTGTGCGTGGTTCAAGAGACTGTTGTGTGAGCAGAACAAAGAAATACCTTGTTTAAACTAAAGAAAGGTGTGCTTCAATTACTCTATCTCTATATTGAGCAGGTCATCAGAGATGTGGGGTTATATGAAGAAAAATGTGGCATTGGGACTGAAGGAAGGCTTACTAACAACCTGGTATATGCAAATGACATAGGTTTGCTCCCTGAAAGTAAGGAGGACCGGAGCACTTGCTGGTGAAGATCAAGGATTGTAGCCTTTGGTCTGGATTACAACTCAATATAAAGAGACCAAAAGCTTCACACCTGGTCCAATTGGTAACATCACAATAAGTTGAGAGAAGTTCACAGTTGTCAATGATTTTGTCTCGCTCAGGTCCACAATGTTCATGGAAGAAACAGTCAAGAGATCAAAGGCCATGTTACATTCGATAAATCTGTTGCATGAGACCTCTTCAAAGGATTGAAGAGCAAGGATGTTACTGTGAGGATTAAGGTGTGACCGACGCTAGCCATGGTATTTTCCATGGTCTCATATGCATGTGAAAGTTGGACATGGAACAAGGAAGACTGAATAAAAATCAATGCATTTGATTTGTGGTGCTGGTAAAGAACATTGAAAGTATCATGGACTGCTAAAAGGACAAACCAATCTGGCCTTGAAGAAGTACGAGTGGTAATAGAAGGAAAAAAAGAAGAAGAAAAAAGCTTGGTTGGCCAGAGAGGGGCTATCACAGTACGCATCCTTGCTTCTAGGCGAGTGTTAAACAGCTTGTTCTGAGTTAGTGCACTCAGGAGGGAGCCTGGGAAGGTTCTTTCTGGTCACAGTGAATTCTTTTATAAAAGCAGGTTCAGACAAACCTCAATTTTTTGAGATGGCCGATTTCAGAAGAGAGCAGGTAGCTGTGAAATTTTCTTTCTTGTTTGGGAAAAATGTCACAGAAATGGTTGTGAGATTGAACACAGCTTTTGAAGACAGCATTGTGGGAAAAACTCCAGGGTAGGAGTGGTTTTCTCATTTCAAAAAAGGTGAAATGTCAATCGATGACAAACCTCATTTTGGATGTCCATCAACTTCCCAGAAGATGCAAACGCTGACTTGTGCTGCATGCATTTGGAGTTCATTCCAGCAGGTTAGACTGCTGATCAAGCTTACTATTTAGAGATTCTTAAAAGATTTCATAGCAGTGAATGACAAAAAGGGCTTTGTTTGTGGAAACTGGGGACTGATTTTTCCACCAAGACTCTGCACTTGTTCACACAGCCATCTCACTGTGAAGGTTTTGGGCCAAAAGCAGCATGCCTCTATTACCCCACAGACCTTACTCCCCTGACCTTAGTCCACGTGCCTTCTTTTTGTTTCCATGAATGAAGAAGGGCATCTACATTTGATGATGTAGAGGGGGAGAAGAACAAAACGAGGGTGGTACTACCAGCCCTCCAAACAGATGAGTTTGAAAAATGTTTTTAAGAATGAATCACAGATTTGAAAAATGTATCAAGTGTAACGGAGGGTATGTTGAAGGTGATAAGGTTGTTGTGTAAAAAAAATAAATGCATAGCTTTAAAAATAAATTCCATTTTATTAATGATATAAAGCTATGCAAGCTTTTTTATTATTAATTGGGTTTAATACATATATCAAATAAGTCCTTAGTTCAATCACATCCAGTAAAATTGTACATTTGCTGTCATAATCGGCATCCAAATATTCTTTTCCTGTGTAGACCCCTTGATGTCATCACCTCTTCACCCCATCGCCACCAGGGCTGCTTAAACTGTGGTTCAAGAGCCCATAGTCACTATCACACCCATCTAATCAGGAACCCTGCCTCTGTTTTATATTTAACTTAGTAATGTTTATTTCTGCCTTTCTTCCTTTCTTCTTTCTTTCTCCTTTAAATCGTTTTACTGGGGGCTCATACACCTCTTCTCTCAATCCATAAATACATCCAATATATGTCAAGCACATTTGTACATTTGTTTCCCTTATCATTCCCCCACTACAGTCCTCGGCTCTAACAACCGAGCTGTCGAAGGCCTCACTCCCTCGTCATTCTCAAAACATTTACTTTCTACTTAAGCCCTCGGTATCAGCTTCTCATTTTCTCCCTCTCTTCCCACTTCTTCCTCCCTCATAAACCCCTGATGATTTATAATTTATTATTCCATTGTCATATCTTTTTGGGGGGACTTTTTTTTGGGGGGGCGGAATCACTGCCCTCTGGTGGGAGTGGGAGGCCTAGTCTTGTTGCTGCTGGATTTGAACCGCCAAGTCAATGGGCCGCAATCCCACACCCAACCACTACGCCACCAGGGCTCAGTCCAACTTTGTCATATCTTATACTGTCCGATGTCTCCCTTCATCTACTTACCTGTGGTCCATACCCCAGGGAGAAGGTTATATGTAGAATCTTATAATTGGCTCCCCCTTTCTACCCATTCTGTTTATTTATTATTATTACTTTTTAGATATTCTCGTGTATGACCTGTGTGTTCCCTAGAGGCAAGAAGGGTGAGACTTCCTCATGTAACAGTGGATCTCAACCTGTGGGTTTTGATCCCTTTTAGGGGATCGAACAACTCTTTCACAGGGGTCACCTAAGATGAATGGAAAACATAACTGTAACATAATTACAGTTATGAAGTAGCAGCAAAAATAATTTCATGGTTGAGGATCCCCACAACATGAGGAACTATATTAAAAGGCCGTGGTATTAGGAAGGTTGAGAACCACTATTCTAAAAGCTTTAGACATGCTGTCAGGAGAGACCTTTCCCTGGAGCAGAACATCATGTTTGGTAAAGCGGAGGAGTAGTGAAAGAGAAAATGCCTCTGACTGAGATGGGTTCACATGGCGGTGGCTGCATCAAGGAGCTCAAACATAAGAACCACTATGAGTATGGCACCGGGCTGAGCAGTGAAATGGTCTGTTGTGCATGGTGCTGCACAAGTTCAAGCTGACTGAATGGCAGCAATATCAACAACAACAACAACAACATTTTTTCAAGAAAACTTGAAGTTTTGCCATTGATTTAAAACCTATATGTTGAGCCCCAGTGGTGTAGTGGTGGAGTGCGGGACTGCGGCCCACTGGGTTGGCTGTTCAAATCCAGCAGCAGTTCTCCAGGAGCAAGCCTGGGACTCCCACTCCCACCAGAGGGCAGTGATGTCCCCCCCCAAAAAACAAAAAGAAACAAAAAACCTATATGTGCAGCAAATGAATATGCTTATGATGAGCAGTAAGCTGTGAATAGTGATGTCATTGCTTCCAGGTGAGGGCAAATGTAATGAATATTCAAAGAAAGTATGAGTTTTCTAAAATTCTGACTTTTGTAAAATGAGGACTTCTTATGTTGTGTTTATTGCTATTAGACATTGTGAGGCTGGTTTAGCTCACAATTATTGCTGTACAATGATGTAAAACACTTCCTAGACCTATGCCATCCTAATAATTGTTATATTTGAGCCAATTGTTATAGCCAGTGTGTCAGTCTATCTCCTTTAGTATCTTTTTGTTGACCCTCTACTTTATAAAGATGTCTAACTTGAGTTATTCTTAAAACATATCCAAATAATTCTTCTAAGGATGTACTTACTTCAAGACAAATTTGTCTGTTGTTCTTACAGTGCTTTCAATGTTCTTCTCCAACAACGTCATTCAAGTGAATCAATCCTTCTGTGGCCTTCCACTTTCTCATGAGAACGAGGCAATTGAAAATATCATGGCTTGGATCAGACACACCTTAGTCCTTCAAGTATCCACGCTCTTTATCTTTTTGCATAGGATTTCTGCAGTAGATTTTCCCATTACCATAAGTTGTTTGATCTTTTGGAGTTTTTTTTGGGGGGGGGGCATCACTGCCCTCTGGTGGTCGTGGGAGCTACCCAGCACTGCTCCTGAGAGCCACTGCTGGATTTGAATTGCCAAGTCTGTGGGCTGCAGTCCCACACTCAACCACTTATGCCACCAAGGCTCAGCCCCTGTTTGATCTTTTAAACTGCTGTTTTCACAGATGTGGATCCAACTAAAAGAAAATGATTTATAATCTCAATATTTTGTCACTTTACCATGATTTTGCCTATTGCTCCACTTGTAAGGATTTGAGTTTTCTTTATATTGAGTTGCCATCCACAGTGAAGTTTCGTCTTTGATCTTTGCCAGGAAGCCATGTCCTCCTGGTTTTAAACAAGCAAGTTTTGTTCATCTCCATATCAGAGCTTATTAGTAAGTCTTCTTCCAGTCCTCAATGGTGAGTTCTTCTTAGTTTTTCCCAATATCTAGTTATTTCCTCTAGCTACAAATTCAATAATAATGGTAAAAGGATATAAGTTTGGTGCATAACTTCTGATTTTAAACCATTCCATGCATTCCTTTGTTCTGTTCAAACTAGTGCCTTTTGGTCTTTGTTCCATGTGAGCATATAGTACATCCAGGAAAATATCAGTCTATTTCAATTCACTAATGCCTAAGTTAATGACTTTTATGTGTTCCCTTTAGTTTTTTTTTTTAAACTGTTTTTTTTTTTTTTTTTGGCATCACTGCTCTCCGGCGGTGGGAGTAGGAGGCCCAGCCCCACTGCTGGAATTGAACCTCTGTCCCAGTGGGCCGCAGTCCCACACACAACCACTACGCCACCAGGGCTCAGGCCCCCTTTAGTTTTTTATGATTTCTAATTTTCTCAATTCATATTTCATGGATCTCACATTCTGATTCACTTTGAGAAAGCAGCTCTTCCCCAAACATATTTTAAGTGCCCTCAAGTCCTGGTGGCATTGTGGTTACATGTTGGGATGTGATCTGCAGGGTCAGCCGTTTGAAACCACAGCCACTCGGAGGGAGAAACCCACATTTCTACCCTGTCCTATCAGAGTGCTATGAATTTACATGGACTATTTGGCAGTGATTTTGGTTTTGGTTTTTTATGCAACCTGAATGCCTCATCTTCTGGCACCATATTTGATATATTCTCTTGCTTTTCAGAAGGTCTTCCATGGCTAATCCCTCAAAAGTGAACAATCTTTCCTTCTTCATATTCTGTTCTTAGCTTGGAAATTTTGTTGAAACCAACTCACTTTGGTGACCCCGCTGGTATTTGAAATACCCATGCATCCAGCATCGCAGTAGCATGACAGCCAACACAGCACAACAAACTAACAGATGATGAATGGAGGATTTATTTGCTTAAATGTATATATATATGATTATTTTTATTTATGCTCTTGAAGAAGTACTTTACATTTGGTAAAGTAGAGATGATCAACAAGAACTATTGACACAGGAGTTGCAATAATGGGATCCAGGTAAGAACAATCACTAGTAGGTGCAGGAGTACGTAGTGCTACCTTTTGTTGTACATAGAGTTGCTATGAGGTAGAACCAACTCATTGATATTTGGCGATAATAACCGTTCCTAATTCTTTACTTATGTCTTTTGGATTTAAAAATGTATGAGGTATTTTACAATTTGTTCTTAAACTTGAAGATTTCTGAATTTTATTTGTAAGCATTGTTTTATATGGCTTTATGTTTTAGATACATGCTATGTTTTGAATACATAATATATATTCATACATATATTCCTGGTTATTTGTAAATACCTCCTTTCTTTCTTTTCATTGCTTTTTCTCTTTAATTCTTTTTTTTTTTTTTTTTTAGGCATCACTGCCCTCAGGTGGTGGGAGTAGGAGGCCCAGCCCCACTGCTGGAATTGAACCTCCATCCCAGTGGGCCGCAGTCCCGCGCACAACCACTACACCACCGGGGCTCAGCCCCTCTTTAATTCTTTTAACTGACATAAATTTTGCTGTAACTTATGTGCTAATTGGTTTTATATTTGCTCAAAATAGCTCTTGTACTTTTCTGCATCATTGATTTCTTATCAACAGTATTATCAAGTAATTTCTCATCAATAGCATTATTAGATTAAAAAGAAATTCTACCCAATCAAATATGTTTCTTTTTTTAATAGCAAATAGTCCCAATTATTTTGGTAACTAACATATTTGATCACACATATAATTGATCCTTGTTCCATTATCTCTTTTCATTTCTTTCTCTTTCTTTTTTTTTCTGTAAATGGACTGATGTTTCCCAATCCTCAATGGACAAGGAGACCTGGTGGCTTAATGAACTGCTAGCTGCAAAGTTAATGGTTTGAATCCTTCAGACTCTTTGGGTGAGAAAGATGAGGCTGTCTGCTTCTGTAAAGATTTAAATTTTTGTTGGGTAACCGAGGCTCACTCACATTTTGGAAACCCAGAGAGACAGTTCTACTCTTTTCCATGGGGTCATTATAAGTCAGACTTTACTTGGTGACCATGAAGTTTGGCCAATGTTTAAAGCAACAGCAACAAAAAAACATCGTGTGAAACATTAAAGGGGTTGGGTGGTAAGGCATCAGTCCTGTTAGGGGTAGGAAAAGTTGGGGAAAAGGAACCCTGATGGTATAGTGCATTATTCACTAGGCTGTTAATATAAGATCAGTCATTCATAACCAACAGGCCCTCCAAAAGACAAAGATGAGACTTTCTGCTCCTGTGAAAAACCCCACAGAGCGTCCACGACTAACAGGCCTAGTTCTACTCTGCCCTACAAGATCACTGGGAATCAGAATCTTGATGTCAGTGACTTTCTTGGAAATGTTGAGGACAGGAGCCTTGGTGGTACAGTGCTGGACCCCTCAGCAGCTCATCGAAGGTTGAGGGCTCAAACCCATCTGTTGCTTTGTGGAGGGAAGATGTGGCGGTCTGCTTCTGTGAAGAACTA
>PVJH01031053.1:0-24145 GCA_004026705.1 Nesogale talazaci
TTAGTTCCAACGCCTGCCCGGCCTCCCCACACGGGGTTTTCTAGACCAGAAGTCGTTATGGGCATAGACAGCCTCTCTGTTCTGCGTGGCAGCTGGGAGGTTTGAACAACCCACCTTGTGGGTGAGCAGCCCCTCGGCTTGCCTGCAACACCACCAGGGCTCCCTCCAGAGAAGAAAGACAGTGCCGTTTCCATGAGGATCATGGTCAAGAAAGACAAGAGGGCCCCCTGCGACCCTGAGCTTGGAGCCAAGCTCCTCAACCAGAGAGAAGAATTTTATCGAGGGGGAGGGGTGCAGAGGGGAGAGGCAGGGAGGTGGGGTAGGTGATGACTGGTGTGTTGGGGAAAGTACGCCTTGCCAGGGCTCAAAGTAGAAGGACTAAGTCATGACCTCTCACCCACAGGTGCCAGGGTGGGTCTGGGGAGTGGGTGCCCTGCCACCAGTCACCCGGAGGAACCTGTCGGTGCCCAATCCAGGGCCTTGTGGAAGGCCAGAGCTATCAGTTCCGGGTGAGAGCCATCAGTCGAGCCGGAAGCAGCCTCCCCTCCAAGGCTTCCGAGCTAGTTGTCATGGCGGAACCTGCGGAAGCCCAGAGGAAGACAGGTGCGCACAGGTGGAGGCCCTGCAGGACGGTCCAGAGCTCGCCTCGGGGCAAGGGCGGGGCTGCACGCAGGGGATCGTTCTGCTTCCTGTGATGGAGACTCAGAGACGCCTAGTCTGATGGGGAAGACAGCCTGTCCTCAGGGGGAACATGCCATTCTGTTCTAGGTGGTGGAGGGAATACTAATCTGAGGAGGCCACATAGCCTGTTTGGAATACCCTTCGTGGAGAAGGGTATTTGGAATACCCTTCAGGGAGAAGCAACCCTGCCTGTGGGGGTCCCCAGCAGGACAGTGGGGAGCAGTCCTCTCATGTCCTTAGCACTTACCCAGACTTGGGGTTTCCCCTGAGACCCACTGAGAATCCCCGGTGGGTTTCAGATAGCCCACTCCCTCCCTGCCCTGATGTGTGCCAAGAGAACTCACAGCATCCCCTGGACCCCTGAGGACAGGCCAGGGCCACACAGCAAGGCCAGGAGGGAACCATGGGCGACTCAGAACCCCAGTAAGGAGAGTCCTGCCTTGACTCCTCTTGACCCAGCCCCCCTTTCCTGCCCCCACCCCCGATTCCCTTTCTCTCTGACCTCAGTGATCCCCTTCGATCTGGGCAACAAGATCACAGTCAGCAGAGACGATTTTGAAGGTATGTGTGTACCTTGTGGACGTTTCCCCTCGAGACTCCAGGCTCTTTGATGATACTGGTAAAGGGCCAGACAGTGTCCATGTGCAGGGTGGGCAGGGCCAAGCTGGAGGGAGGGGTCCAGGGCTCCCAGGGCCGCCTTGGCTCATCTTTCTGAGCACCCCCACCAGTGGAAGAGGTAGCATGCTGGGGAAAGTTCTGGGCAGGGTGTCAGGGTGACCTAGATGCTGGTCCCCGTTCTGCTCTGCCTTGCTGGGTGACCGGGAGCGAATCCCTGGCCCTCGTCAGACCCCAGTTTCCTCCTCCGTACAATGAGGGGCTGAGATGAGTGTGGGGACTCACCCATCTTGGCCTCGGGGCAACTCTGATTCCAGACTTTGTCACCATCCCTTCGGCCCCAACCAATGTCCACGCCATGGAGATCCGAGAGAACTACGTGGTTCTGGGCTGGGAGGAGCCCAGTCCCCGGAGCAAAACCCCCCTGACGTACACCCTGGAAAAGGTTTGGAGACACCAAGGGCCCCCTCGAAGGTCGTCTGAGAAATAGGCATGCTGGGACGCGTGGGTTTGGGGAGGGCCAGGAGGTGCTGGGAGAACCCAGGCCGAGTCCCCTGCAGGGGGATGTGGGGGTGTGGTGGGGGCACTTCAGAGAAGAAAACTTCCACCTGGAAGGACCCACGTGCCTCCCTGCCACAGGGTGTGGGGCCACCTCCAGCCAGCCATGTACAGGGATGAACTCAGTGGCAGTCAGCATCAGAGAGGCTCATGGTTAACCCTCAGAGTCAGCCTACTGGGGTTCAAATCCCGTCTCTGCTACCTATCAGCTGTGCACTCCCGGCCAAGTTAGCTACCTTCTCTGTGGCTGTCTTCTCTTCCAAAGCCGAGTCAGTCGTAGCACACGCCCTGTAAGGTTACTACAGGGGTAAGCACACCAACACTTGGCCCAGGCCTGGCACACATCAGGTGCTCCTTGGCTTGTACATTTAAGGCCACTGACAGTCAGGTGGGCTTGGGAAAGAGTGGACTGGGAGGGCAGGGCCAGTGCACAGATACCCCCGCTCCACCCCCCAGTGTGTTTCGGTCCCATCTCCCACACTCAGACGCAGCAGAAGTCATCTCTGGGAGCCCCAGTCACTTCTGCTCTCCTCGGCCCCTCCCCCTCTCTCTCCCAGAGGGTCATCATGAACAGCCGCCTTTTGCATCTCTGGAACTATGGAGAGTGGTCAGTCTGGGGCACCCCTGCCTGTGCTCGACCTGACTGTAGAGTCGTGACCTTCGGTCCACTTTCCCCATCGCTCCCCTATTGTGAAAATCCATCATTTACTCGCTCAACACACTGAGACTGTGCACCAGTGTGCTAGGCCCTGGGGACGCAGCAGTCGGTAAAACAGGCACAGGTTGGCCTTAAAGAACTGACCGTTGGGTCATTCGCTAGTGGTTGGTGCTAGGGAGAAGGGACAGGGCCTTGCAGGGTCAGAGAGGACACTGGGGTGGCCCAGAAATGTCTCCCGGAGAAAGTGAGTTTTAAGGAAAGACTTGAGGAAGTAAAGAAATGAAGAACCCAAGAGGTGGGCAGCTTGCGACGGCTCCGGGCAGAGGAGGGACGTGACCCAGCTTGTGTTTGGAAAGGACCCTTGGACTGCCATTTCCAGGAGAGAGGAGGCCAGTCAAGGGGCCATTGCAATGATGGAGGCGGGCGGTGGGGGCGGCCTGCCGCAAGGTTGTGGAGAGAACAGAGGAATAGTTCCATGGCTGGAACTGGATTTGTCACAGGACGGCGGGTGGAGTGTGAGGGGAAGAGAGATGTCAAGCAAGGCTGCGTGTCGTGGGCTGAGCGAGAAAGATGGGTGCCGTTAGCTCGAGGGGGCAGCAGGTCCCAGAGTTGAGTGCTGGACCTACTGGGTGTGAGAGGCTCACCAGACACTTGGGCGGAGCAAGGAGATCTACAGCTCCCGTGTTTGGGGCCAGACGGAGCAGGAGATAGAAGTTACTAGAACATGTATGCAGAGTGCCCAGCAGCTGAACGGCCAAGCGAGCGTCTCCCCTTTGGCACAGTCCGTCATCGGGAGTGGCACCTGGGAGGCCGTCAGCTCCGAGAGCCCTGTGAAGTCGCCGCAGTTCGCCCTCCTGGATCTGGAGAAAGGAAAGTCGTACGTCTTCAGAGTGCGAGCCATGAACCGAGACGGCATGAGCGACCCTTCGGAGCCCAGTGAGCCCATCACCTTGGGCCATCAGCCAGGTACTTGGTGGGTGGGGAGATAGGGACGGGGCAGGCCAGGCTGCCAGCACCCACAGCTCAGGACCCCATGTGTGCAGGGATGCAGCCACGCCCCTTTCCTGGCCTCCGACCCCTTCTATCTATCCTGAAGAAAAAGAGTACGCTGTCGGGCTTATAAAGTTGACACCAGAGATTCCATTTTTGTGGACAGGGGGCTTGTGGGAGTACAGATGTTTCTTCCAGATCAGCTGTTCATAGGTTTGGAGGTCAGGGGGTCCAGCACCAGGGCCGGCCATGAGGGTGCCTGTCAGTCCTAAAGTCTTGCCAGCCCTCCAGATGCTGCCTCTTGTCACCAGACATGGCTTCGGAAGGAACATGCCTGCTGAGCAGGCCCTCTGGCCCCTCCCAGGCTCCCTGGTTCCGGCTGAGCCCTGGCTCATGGACAGGGCTTGGGCAAACCCTTCCCCGGCTATGGGAGGGGTGAGCAAACGGCGAAGAGGTCTACCTGACCCCAAGGGCTCCACACGGGAGGAGAATTCAACCTCTCCCCAGCCTCAGCCTCCTGCCACAAGGAGATGGGACACCTCTCCCCACTCCACCCTTCTTCGCCCTATTCTGACCCCACCCCCCTCCCACGGCACCCTGCTTCCCTGCTGGGTTTGATCATCCATTGTATTGGCCAGACAGAACCCACAAGGAATGGATTTGAGTAGAGAAGGTAGTGTTTACTAAACAGCGTCTGCTCATTGGTCCACGCAACGCTCTTCTCAACCAGCAGTCAAGGGTCTCTCTAGTCTGGAAGCCTCTCAGCCATACTGGTTCCTCAGTCTCGGTCTCCGTGGGTCAAGACGCCAGCCCAAGTCTCTGTCTCCGTCTCAGAGGCTCAGTCTGCCCCTCTGCTCTGTCCCGTGGCCCGGCCTCTGCCTCTGCCCCTTCACCAGGGGTCTCCAGCAAGCTCCCCCAGGGGCTCTGCTTCCTCTCGGGTCCCAGGACTGCTTTCCACTTCCAGGAAGGTTCCTGGACACAGGAATGGCTTTGATGGAGGTGGGCTTTATGTCCTCCAGCAGACCACACCCTCACGTAAGGAGGAGGTCCAGCATGCATTCAGCCTTCCTCCTGGTCAGGAGCGTGGCAAGAACTCCCTTCAAAGTGGGCTGGTAACCACAGGCATGGAGGGAGCATTTGCAGTCCTTGCCAGAAGGGATGGTGGCTAGAAGGGCCGTACCAACTGACGGCTTCTCAAGTGGTGTGTTCGTCTGCCAAGGGCACTCTTCAGGGGCGGGTCCTGGTGAATGCCCCACCTTCTGCTCCACGCTGGGCCCCCCTTCCTAGGGCTCACCCTCTCTGCAGGCCTTTGGATCCTGGGGCTCTTTCTTCAGGCACCTCCACAGAGCCTTCGAAGAGCCCCCCTGTGAGGCTGCCGGCATAGATAAAGCCTGGTGTGGTGTGGGTCCTCTATGGAGAAGATGGCAAAGCCCCAGAAGAGTTATTGGGGGGGGGGGTGTCCTTCTCATGCACGCATGAAAAGGTCAGTGGGTGAGCAGCTTCTGTTTCATGCTGGTCCAGGTACTACTTGGCCTTTGTTTTGGGACTGACCGGTGAGTGGGAGGCAGTGCCTGGGCCACAAGGCCATCTCAGGGCAAGGTTTAGCTGGACTTCTGAGCGCACATTGACTTATTTACTGCGTTAGTCCAGTAGACTAGAGAAACAAATTCATAAACATGCATATATATATATATATATATATATCAAAGGTTTATTTATATATGAGAGGACTAGAACATTGAGAAAGCATCCCAGTCCAGTCCAAAGTCATCAGTCCGATATTAGCCCATAAGTCCAATACCAGTCTATAAAGTTTCCTTCCAATTCACAAAGCATGTACAATGACACCAGGACAATCACAGGCCAGTGGGTGCAGAGTCTTGTGTATCCAGCGGCAGTAGAAGCATCCTGGTGCTGGCAGGGGTCCCCTCATGGCTCCTCATTTCCAGGGCTCAGGGTCCATCAGCAGTATCCATTATCGGTAGAAGCATCTCAGCGCTGTCAGGGGTCTCTCTGTGGCTTCTTCACCCCCAGAGGTCTGGCTGGTTCCATCAGGGCAAGCCCATGTGGCTTCTCCTCTGGCTCCTCCAGGTTCCAGGACTCAGGCTCTATCAGCACGCCACCATCTCAACTTTGCAGTAGTTCGTCTCCAAGGAACTGAGTCTCTGCTCTCTCATCTCCACAGGAGAACTAGCGTGAGATTTCCCAGAATTCTCAGAGAAAGCCATGCCATTGGCTATCTCCAGATTGACGGGCTAGACTTCACCCCTACACGCTTAGTCAAATTGGCATCAGAGTACGTGACTGCCACATTTACTCTAAATATAAGTATGTTGTATATAAAACAAGAACCATTTTAGCAGCAAAAAGGAAAGAGAGTAAGGTGGGAGGCTGGGGAAAGAATACTTGGCCCCTGGGAACCCACCGCCCTGGGGTGGCCCCTGTGAGCGTTGGGGTGCCTGAGTCTCTGCCCATGTAACCACACATGGGAGTACATCTGCCTCGGTAGAGCCTTGCCTTTGACTTTTAAAACACAGTCTTCTGTCACCACCATCGCCTCGGGTGGTCAAATCCACCTTGAACATCCTATCCCACCTCCAGGATCAGAAAGACAAGGCTTGCCCAGCTGGAATCTAGTTCTCTGGGGCACCCGGGGTCTCCCATCATCCTGCCTGCACCCTCCACCACCCTGCCGTGAGTCTTTGAGGGTGAGGGAACAGCAGGACACCCCTCTTTCTCAGCACCCACCCTGGCCCCCGGCTGAGTGTGGTGCTGGCTTAGAGCCAACACCGGACGAGGCTGGACTCACGCTGGCCGGAAGCTGAGGTGTTTTCTCCTGTGGACTTCGGGATGCCACACAAAGGCCCGGGCAGCTGCTCTCAGGGCAGTGGAGGTGAATCGAGAGAGAGCGGGGCTGGAGAGGATGCCCAGGGGTCCCCTGCACGGAGGAGATGGAAGCAAAGGAATAAGCGAGATTCCCAAGGATGAGAGGAGGGAGGGGTGGGGGAGGAATAGCAGCTCAGAGGAGCCATTCGCATGTTGGCAGAGGAAGAAGAGGCGCTCCAAGAGCTCTGTAAGGACCTGAAGAAGTCAAAGGGAAGCCTGGATGGTTACCAGGGTCTCTGGGGGCAGGGACAGGGCATGATTGGAACCCCTGACACTGTCGTGGCTGGCACCCAAGTGACCCCCGTGTCTGTGGTTGAGGCAGCAGGCTGGTCATGCACTGCACAGGGAGGGGGGGCAGG
Organism: Nesogale talazaci; assembly: GCA_004026705.1. Lineage (NCBI taxonomy): Eukaryota > Metazoa > Chordata > Mammalia > Afrosoricida > Tenrecidae > Nesogale > Nesogale talazaci. Next base: position 6,748 of record PVJH01031053.1, read on the forward strand.
CAGGGGCCTCAAAAGAAACTTGGTGTCACCAGTGTCACCATACCAAGTATGGTAGCTGATCTCATCCTTTTCCTCTCCCATCACCTACCAGTCAGGCTACAGGCAGGAGGGGCCACACAGCACCTGCCATTGGGTATGCAGGAGAGTCCCCAGTTTGGCCCATGGGAAGGAGCTGGGGGAACTGGAGGGGTGAGGCCTGGAGGGGCATGCCTTACCACAGTGCCCAGGAGGGGAGCCAGGTCACTCTCTCCACTAGGGAGTGGTTTGCTAGCAGACCAACCAACCAATCTGTCTGTCTATCCTTCTCTCTGTCCATTCAACCATACATGGTCCATCATTCAGCCATCTGACCAGTCATCAAGCCATCTGTATCTCTGTCTACCTATCCATCCATCTCCCCATCTGTCCCTTTGGTCCCCTGTCCAAACAACCAACCATCTGTCTATCCATCTATTCATTTGTCAATCCATCCATTTATGTGTCCTTCTGTCCATCCATCCTTCTGTTCATCCATTTATCTGCCCATCAAGCCTCTACCCTCTGTTCATCTATCCTCTGCCCATTCACCCAGCCCTTTATATATTGGTCCATTAATACATCACCGCAGTCTCAGGGAGCCATGAGCAAAGGAAAGAATGCTCCCTAGAGGTGGAAGGAAAGAGTTCCAATCCCAAGGTCAGCAGGTGGAACCCACCAAGCCCTAGAAGGCTTTCTGCTCCAGTCAAGATTGACAGCCTCGGCTACCCCACAGAGCAGCTGGACTCTGAGCCTGCTCCATGGCAGCCAGTTGGGCTTGTCGGTTTTGTTTTGCTAGAGATTGAAGAGAAGGGCTTAGGGAAGCTGTCAGACTTGCTGACGTCGGCGGAGAGAACCACTTGTAGGGACGAACAGACGGCTCTGAGTGAGGACGCAGCGTTTTCCGGCTTAGTAATCAAAAGCGGGAAGAGCGTGGAGGCACCAGTCTGGGGTCACCTCTCCCCAGGGCACGTCTGCCAGCCAGCTCCTGACTTGAGTGCCCCCGCCCCCCCCCCACCTCCTCTCCTCCCTCCTTCCCCTCCTGAGCCTGTCACTCTCCGCTCAGCCCCGCACTCTGCCCGCCTCTCTGTGTTTCAGTTACTCTGCCTCCTCCCACTCAAGTTCAAGCTTTCCGAGACACGAAGACCTCCGTCTCCCTGACCTGGGATCCCGTGGAAGGTGGACCACAGCTCTTGGGCTACTACGTCTACTCCAGGGAGGTGGGGTCTTCTGAGTGGCAGCCGGTCAACAACAAGCCCATCCAGGACCCCCAGTAAGTGGTCCCGCCCCTTCCTAAACCAGACCCGCCTCGCAGTTAGTTCTTTCCATAGGTGAATTCACTCACTGCGCGCAGCAATCTTGTGGAGCCCCCTGGGTGGTGCACACACTTAAGCGCTCAGAGGTGCATCAGAAGAAAGGCCTGGTGATCTATCTGCTCCCAAAAAGAACCCACTCGGCAGTAGCAGCAGGCTTGGTGCTTGGTGAGGGTTGTCCTTTCAAGGTCAGAGCTCAAAGCCCTGCAGATGTCTCACACGGCAGGCACCATGCCAGGCCGTGGCCACCTTCCCTAGCCTGTTGCATCATCGTGGTGAGCACCAGGAGAGGACACACACACACACACACACACACACACACACACACACACAGTTGTCATCCGGTCAGTCCCCATGCAGGGCCGAGCGGCTCCAGACAGTGGGCTCTTGGCTGTAAGTTCTTCTGTGGCACTGCAGACTCAACCCAAGCCACCAAGCTTCCAATTAGTGGCCGAACAGTTTGGTTCCTTCTGGAAGGAACCCCTCAAGCTGGCATCGCAGGCACTTTCTGGGCACATGGTGATCCTTTTATTTTGTTTTGTTTTTTGGGGGGGAACATCACTGCCCTCGGGTGGTGGGAGTAGGAGGCCCAGCCTTTGTTCCGTGGAGCTGGAATCGAACCTCCATCCCAGTGGGCCACAGTCTCACGCACAACCACTACGCCACCGAGGCTCAGCCCATGGTGATCCTTTTAGATGAACAATGAGTCCCAAGCCCTCAACGCCTCCAATCACGCGGGTGGCCATGTGTCCCGCCAGGTTGCTCTGGAGTGTGTCAGAATGTCCCTATGGGTGTGGGGCATCCTCTTTCCCACCTTCCCTCCCTTCCTCCCTCCCTCCCTCCCTCCCTCCCTCCCTCCCAGGTTCACAGTTCCCGGCCTGGCGACAGGGAAGGACTACGAGTTTTGTGTCAGTTCCGTCAGTGAGGCCGGGGTAGGTGAGAAGTCAGCAGCCACCAAGCCCACCAGGGTCAAGCAGGCGCTGGGTAAGTCCAAGGGCCAGCCTCTGGGGCACCTCTGGGTGGGCAGAGGCCCCCAGGGTAAACTTCCACTGAGGAGCATGAAGGCTGACTTGCCTTTCCAGAGGGGAGGGCCGCAGTGACCTGAGGCTATGGACGATGCGTGGGCAGCTCTGGGGTGAAGAGCCCAGGTATCCCCCCCAGGGGGCAGTCAGGGTTGACGGCAGACCCCACTGGCTGAGCAAGGAGCCCCCCGCCCCCCAGCAGTCTGCAGCCTCCCGAGGGAGCAGCCACTCTCACTTCCTGACCTCCCCATAGCTCCCCCCTCTGCCCCCTACGATTTCGCCCTGCTGAACTGCGGACGGGACGACATGGTCATCGGGTGGAAAGCCCCCAAGCGAGGCGGAGGTGGCAAGATTCTGGGCTACTTCCTGGACCAGCACGACACGGACGAGTTGGATTGGCATCCCGTCAGCCAGCAGCCGGTGCCAGCCCGGGTCTGCAAGGTAAGGAGGCCTGAGGCTGGAAGGGGCTCGTTTTCCAGCCCAGGCTCACAGACCCCGCCTTCCTGCTCTGCACTCTGGCCCACACCTCTGCCCCTCCCCTGCGCAGCCGCCACCCACAGGCATGTGCCTCTGCCCTTCCAGATCAGCAAGCTCCAAGAAGGGCACTTCTATGAGTTCCGGGCCCGCGCAGCCAACTGGGCAGGGGTCGGCGAGCTGTCAGCACCCAGCAGTCCGTTTGAGTGCAAAGAGTGGACGATGCCCCAACCAGGTGAGAGGCCGAGAGGCCCTAGTGTCCAGCGCCTGCCCTGGCTGCCTCCAGCAAGTCTTGCCAAGGGCTTGGAGGATGCGAAGCCCTTTTATGCATTCAAGCTGCCTCTGCTGTTCCCTGTCCTCGGCCCCATCCCCTCTAAAGTGACCAGATTTTAACATTGATAAAGCGGGACACAATTGACAGGGCGGGGGTGGGGGGGTGTAGATGGGGTATATTCCCTTCCTGTTCTCCTGTTCTCCCGCCATTCCCTAGCTTGTCATGCATTCTTTCCAAAAATTGGGAATTTTTTAAAACGCCATGGGACGCAGGAAAAATTGTTTAAAATTGGGACTGTTGCTGAGCTCTGGTGGCGCAGTGGTTGAGTGCGGGACTGCGGCCCACAGGGTTGACAGTTCAAATCCAGCAGCAGCTCTCCAGGAGCAAGGCTGGGCTTCCTACTCCCACCAGGGTAGTGATGCAAAAAAAAAATTAAAAATCGGGACTGTGCCATCAAAAGCAGATGTCTTTACGCTAAACTGACCACAAACAGGCACTGACCAAGTCATCACCCTCCCTTAGAGGGCCCCGACCTTGGCCCCAGACTAACCCTAACCTTCCACACAAACCAGCCCCCACGCGACACACCATCTGAGCTGTGGGTCTGGTCACAGAGAGACCTTGAACTCCAAAGTCTAAGGTAACCACTGACCCCAGCACTTTCTCAGCTTATTACTGAAAGTCCCTCTTCCCCAGAAATTGCCCCAGTTCGAGACGAACGGGGGAGGAAAGGGGGGATTGGTCTCCCTGCATGCCGCCCCACTAACCCGATTCACGGTCTCACGATGGGACCCTCACCTCCACCTAGGCGAGCCCTCTCCACAGAACCCACCACCCGCACACGTCCGCCTCCGGCACATCAAGCCTCTCTGCTCCATCCCGTTTTCTGGCAGAACCTCTCATTGCCAACTGTCTCCTTACCGTGTGGGAAGCTTGGGCAGCACCCATCAGAATAACAGCTGCTCTGTGTTCTTAGTAGGCACTCACCATGTGTCAGACCAAACAGACAAAGAGCCCATCGCCACAGAGTGGAAGCCATAGCGTCCCTCGAGGACAGAGTGCCCTGCCCCATAGAGTGACCGAGGCTGCCGGTCATCACCGAGGCAGGCTGCCACATCATTCTCCCTCGGCGCTGCCAATGGCTTCCATCACTAACTTTTCAGTTAGCAGCCAAGTATGCCACTTCTACCACAAAAGACCCCGTGTTTCAGATACTTCCCCTAGGTGCTGTCATTCAGGTTCACAAGCGCGCTATATTCTAAGAGCTATTATTAGGCCCATTTGTCAGATAAGGAGGCAAGAATATAGAGAGAGGTCCTTTGCTGGTGCAGCAGGGTCCTGACCCCTGGCCTTCTGACTCCAGAGACCACACCTTACCCCCTACACTAAATACAGAAATGACACGGACAGCAGGAGACTTAGCTGTCAGGGAAGGATCTGAGAAGTTCTGGAAGAAGGTGATACTGAGTGCTTTTGGAGAGTAAACCCTGCCCAAGGCCCAGAGCCAAGCTTTGTCATGAAGCCAAGACCAGCCAGGTCCCCACTATGCCCAGAGCAGGTGCTCCGAGCCCGGCTGTGACCGACAGATTGACAGGCTCATCGACTGACCATCCAGTTCAATGCCCAGCTGGCTGCCTGCCTGTCTGCCTCACTCCCTCTCTGCTCCATCTCCCACAGGGCCCCCCTACGCTGTGCGGGCATCCGAGGTGCGGGCCTCCTCCCTAATGTTGCAGTGGGAGCCCCCGCTGTACACGGGCGCTGGACCGGTCACAGGCTTCTGCATCAGTTGCCAGGAGGAAGGCTCTGAGCAATGGAAGCCAGTCACCCCCGACCCCATCTCTGGCACCCACCTACGGGTGAGTTCCTGCTCCTTTGTCCCCTGACTTGTCCAAAATGTTCCCCGCCACTGGGCATAGCAGAACCACAGACATCAGAATCGAGTGACCCTTCGCTAATGGCAGTAGAGACCCATAGCGGCTAAATTATTTACCCCAGTCACACAGCAAGCTGGGAGTCAGTGGGGCCCAAGCCTCCTGGCTCTGACTGTGGGTGGTCTGAGGTGTCTCATGCTGGTCTGACTCCTTCCTGAAAATTCACTTGATTGTCAGACTCTAACATGCAGTGCAAGGGATAAGGTAGTTCAAGGAGGGAGTTAATAAGGAGTAGCAATAGTTTACAATGTACAGAATGAGGCAATTCTATTTGTATGCATTGGCATGAAAATATAGCCATTGTTTTCTGTGAAGAAAAATCAGGATATTTCTGTTAGAATAGCATATAATATGTACATATGTGTGTTCATATATGTAAATGGATATATCTACTAAACAAAACCAAACTCACTGCCATACAGTTGATACCAACTCATATTGACCCCAGAGGAGAGTGTTGAAGTGCCCCTTGGGTTTCTGAAAGCCCTGCCTTTCTTTTGCATACACACTCTATCTACTAGGCCATTTCAGAAAAGCTCATGGGGGAAATGGAATGAACCGATAATGGAGTTTTTCCATGAGCTTTAGGGAGCCCCTCTTCCAGATGCCACCCATTTGAGTCTGACTCATGGCGCCCCATGTGTGTCAGAGGAGGTGTGCTCCATGGGGCTTCCAATGACTGATTTTGGGGAAGTAGATCACCAGGCCTTTCTTTGGAGGCACCTGTGGGTTGACTTGAACCTCTATTCTTTCCTTTTGTAGCCACGTCTGTTTATTAACAGTTTATACCCACCTGGGACCCCATACATAGACTTTTTTTTGCTCTTTTAAATGAGAAGCAAACTGTAAGCCCTTTGGATCAATAAGAACTCTAACAGAATCATTGGTTTTATTCATCTGTGGCAATCCAGTAGTGATTTCACACACACACACACACACACACACACACACACACGGAAAAAAGGGGAAACCCTCTTCATCAGGTGGGACAAAGACAACTCACAAATATTGATCCATTTCCACAAACAAGGCCGTCCACCAAAGCATCTTTAGTACACACTCATTTCAGCGTCCATCTCTGAAGCCAGCGGGCCTCCACTGTGCCTGTCACGTCTGCAAGGCAGCTCTGAGAGGCTGTTAGGAAGTTCCTTGGGGTGTCTGTCACCAGCAGGCAGGAGGGTGCACAGTTCTGCAGATCACACCTGAGTAAGCCCTGAGTTAGCCCAGAAGAAAAAAAGAGTCAGGAACCCAAAAGTCCCGTACAGAAAGACTGGGAGAGACCACCAATGCATATGCAAAGACATGCACACAGCTGGGACCCCATGTAAGTAAGCGGAGGGGGGTGGGGAGAGAAAGGAGGAAAGAAAGAACCCTTAGTCAGCTTGGAGCTCTGACCTTCTGCAGATCTTCACCCACCTCCCAACTCCCCACCAGGTCTGCAAGGATTTCACAGGTACTCCCCAGACTATAAGCAAGACCTGGTCCTAAGCTTGCCTAGAAGTGGAATGTGTTCTTAAGTCAGAACAGTTGGCTTTGGGTTGTGTCTAATGGTAGTTAGTCAGTGCATAGTGTATGATGTACTTTTCTATGCATAAAAAATTAAAGAAACACTTCCAGACACAATAAAATATCTTGAACGTAATACCACAATACCAATAATGCTTTGAGACACATCACAAATTAGCCCTGGTTTGTTCTTATAAACCATCGTAATCCTCCATGCACATAAGTTGCACATAAGTCAGACTGTTCAGGGATCGCATGGACGAACAGACAGTATAGACATACCACTTTTCTACTTGTTTTGAGTGCTTACAAAATCCAGACTGCACATTCTGATCCTTGCTGGGAATGGGGGTGCAGGGATTCAGCCCCCACAACAGAATGGATCCAAAGGGTGGTTGTGTAACTGAAGGGAAAATGAAAGGAACCATAGTTTCTAACTTTGAAGTGAGACATGTAACTGCTCCCTTCTTCCTTGGCAACCGGAACCAGAATGAGGCTGTAATGTAGTCTTTAACAAGCTTACATAATCTCGGGCATGTCAGCCCGGGTAAGCACATACATAACAGGAAGGGGTTGTATGGGAGGCAAACAAGTAACAGGATGGAGGCAAGCTAGGGGCATCCACGCAATAGGAAAGGGAGGTACTAGAGGGGTACATGTAACCGGAAGGGACATAGGTAACAAATGGGCAGGTCCTGGAGCTCAGATGGTGGCCCAACTGTGTTCTTCTTGAGCTGGCTTCACCTTAAGTGTCCCTGAGCTCGGCTCCAGGGGAATGATCAGGGAGTGGGCGGTGCTTAGGATTAGATGGTCTGACTGCTTTTGATGGCAGATAACCTTTAGGCAGATAGCCTTCAAGCAGGTAACCTTCCAGAATATAGTAAGCAACTGTGTGTTTGCAAGGAGCACCTGAGAATTGGCATTATTGTGGGGACGTCGCAGGAATAACTTACTTAAGAGAATGTGCGTGCGTGGGATCCATCTCCAACCCAGAAGGCCTCCCTCCACGGGAGCCTGGCCTCCCAGACTCCTTAACATAAGGACATAGAGAACTTGTCCAAATACACCCTCTTACTGATTCTTCATTTCCCACACAGGGAAGGATGCTAACCCTTCCATTTCAATCTGTTTCTATTGCTTGTAACCATTCCCCCAAGCCCTGGATGTCTTGTACACACGTGGCATGTTTTCCTTTGGAATAAAAGACAGAAGAGGGAAGAGCGGCCTTAACCAGCAAAGAACCCTGAGATTCTCCGTCTTCTGATTCTACAGGACCAGAAGCCCTACAGCAGAGTCAGTCAGTGCTGGACAGCTGCCCAACAGAACCACGGCTCATAGATGGTCCCTCCACCTCTCCACACAGGCTCAGGGTTGGCCCAGGACAGGGCAGTGCAGATGTCAGGGACTTGGCACCAGTCTCTGCACATGGATAGTGAGTTGGCTGTCATTCACTCATTCATAAAATGCTTCTTGACACCTACTTCGTGCCAGGTCTGGAACCAGGTCCTAGACATAAAAAGCTAATTAAGTCATGGTCGTTGGCCTCAGAAATTCACGACCTGATGAAAGATAGAGATGGGTAAAGGAAATGACATGATGTGGTAAATACTACCACTGAGGAGAGAGCTCAAGGAATACTGGGAATTCAGAGGAAGAAAATCCTCTGAGGAGAAGCTCCCAGAGGCCTTCATATGTACCCAAACTGAGTGGTGAAGGGTGAATTGGAGGGAGCCAAATGAAGAGTGGAGGGCATAGCCAACAGACAGCTCGATAAGGGAAAAGGGAAAGAGATGTGAGATGACATGATGAACTTGAGACCTTAAAGGAGAATGAAGACAGAGGCTAAGCCCAGATTGGACAGCCTTTAGGTACCAAGGATGAGCCATGAAAGGTTTAGGTATAATGAGATTTGCATCTCAGAGATCTTGGCAGAGAACAAGAGAGACTGTAGGGGAAGGGTCTAGAGATGGAGAAGATGCCTTTTTGGAAACTGTTGGAGTAATGTAGGATGAGGCAAGTTAAAAAGTCTCCTTCCAGGGCATGATGGGACAAGGGTGAAAGATGCCACATGTGCTAGTCTGGGTAGACTAGAGGAACAAAATATAGATACGCATATGGATATAAGGAAAGGGTTTATATAGAAAAGGAGTGGGACACCGAGAAAACATGCCAGCCCAGTCCAGTTCAAAGTCATAAGTCTGATATTAACCCACATGCCCGAAATCAGTCCATAAAGTCTCCTTCCAACTCACAAAGTCACAGGTCAGTCGGTGCAGAATCCCAGCGCTGGCAGGGATCTCCCCATGGCTCCTCGATTCCAGGGCTCAGGGTCCATCAACAGCATGCCACTCCAGCTTCAGCGGTCTGGCTCCATCAGGGCAAAGCCGTGTGGTCTCTCTGGCTCCTCCAGCTTCTCAGACGCTGCCATCTTGTCTTGTCCGTGATTCATCGTCTCTGAGAACTAACTCCCAACAACTGGGGAGATAGCGTCTCATCTTCATGAGGGAAATATTGCAAGATTTCCCAGAAAGCACATGATTGCCACACCACATCTCAGAAGCATTAAGGGAATAAAGTGAGCAGAACATGCTGGTTAAATTCGGAGGCTCCTAAAAGGGATGCACACATGGCTCCCAGGCTCTCTCTTATTCTTGTTATCAGGATACCATTGAGTTGGTTATGCCCCGTAGAGACCCTATGCACAATAGAAGGAAATACTGCGTGGTCCTTCACCATTGGTCCTGAACAACTGTTCCTATCCCGGAGCCCATCGTGGCAGCCCCAGTATCAATCCATCTCAGTTGGCCTTTCCCTTTTCCCTACCGCTCCACTTCATCAAGCAGGAGGTCCTTCTCCAGAGACTGCTCTCTCCCAACAATATACCCAAAGTTTGCAAGACTAAGTCTTGCCATCCTGCCCTCTAAGGAGCACACTGACCGTACTTCTTCCAACACGCATCAGTTTGTTCTTTCAAGATTCTGCTCCAGCACCACAATTCAAACGCATTGATTCTTCTCCAGTCGTTCTTATTCAACGTCCAACTTTCACCTGCACAGGAGCTGATGGAAGATGCCACGGTTTGGGTCAGGCACAGCTTAGTCCCCAACATAACATCCTTGCTTTTCAATACTCTCAGAACGGCTTGTGCCACACACTTCCCTCATGCAACTCGCCTTTCGATCTCCTGACTGCTGCGTCCATGAGCCTCGAGTGGGATCCTTGACAGCTTCAGCTTTTGTCCATCCAGCATGATGTTCCCATCGGTCCAGGTGTAAGAGTTTGGTCTTCTTTACATCAAGTTGTCCTCCATGCTGAAGGCTGCTGCAATCCTTGATCGTCGTCAGCAAGCACTTCACGTCCTCCTCACTTTCAGCAAGCAAGGTTGTGTCATCTGTATAAAGCAGGTTGTTCCTAAGTCCCTTCTTACATCCACGGGGGATCTTTTCTTTCTGTTCCTATCTTTTTAATGATCTCGTGAATGACAGTCCTCCCATCGCTTACCACGTCTCCTGTCATTCGTGTTCAGTGACTCAAATCTCTCTTGAGACGTTCTCAAAATCCAAGTGGGATAGAGTCGAGGCTGTATTTGGACTCTCAAGGATTTTTGTTTTTCCTTCAGCTGTATCTGGAACTTACATAGGAACATTACTAGTCAGCCCCACAGTCAGCTGGGTCTGGTTTCGGTTGGTGATAACGAGCTTCTCCATCATGTCTTTCCACAAATGTTGTCACTGTGGATTCCATCTAGAGAAGTTCGCATGTACAGTCATCATTCGTGTTGTTTAAAAAGGGTATTTAAAGATAATTGGAAAAAGAGAAAAATAAATAAAAAGGATTTTATAGTGAACAAGTTGGTGGTCTTACAAAATTATATCACGAGATCTTCCATCTTTATTTCTATCACCAAGTCTGTGTTTTCAACTATTTACTTTCCTCTTTGTTTTCAACTTTTGCATTCCAATCGCCAATAATTATCAATGCATCATCAATCAATTTCCACCTGAAGTCATTGGTAAGAATTCCTCAATTTCATCATCACTAGCTTTTGTGATTGCTGCATAAATTTGAAGACTAGTTGTATTGTTCGGATTTCCTTGAAGGTAGATAGATGTTCTCCAATCACAGACCACATTGTACTTCATGATGGATTTTGCCATGTCTTTCAGGGCAATGAAAGCCATGCCATTCCTCTTGATTGTGTCATTCCCAGCACCGTAAATCATGTGATTTATTGAATCAAAATGGCCAATATCAGTCTATTTCAGTTCACTAATGTCTACAATGGCCATCTTTATGCATTCCAGTTCCTTTTTGTTTGTTTTTGTTTTTCTTTGGGCATCACTGCCCTCAGGTGGTGGGAGTAGGAGGCTCAGCCTTCCAGTTCCTTTTTGATGACTTCTAATTTCCCTAGAGTCAACTTTGCACGGTCCACGTTCAATCATTAGCAGATGTTTTGAGCTGTTTCTCTTTCCCCTCAGTGGAGCCCCATCCACAAATGAAGATCCCGAATGCTCCACTCCCATAGGCTTTCCCCTGGCTCATGTCCACATGGCCAACTCCACTCCGAGAAATCAGTTCTCCTCAGTCAGCATTCGCGTGCCTTTGGACCCAAGAAGCCCACTTTCCCTCACTATCGCAATGTAGCGCTTCCATCTTTTAGGCCTTCAGTATCTGACAGTGTTTCGAAGCTATGCAAAAGGTTCTCAGTAGTTCTTTCCTTAAAAGTGGGGAACTGGGTCCTTTTCTGTTATTGATTCTTAATCTGGAAGCTCTACCTGTCCATGCTGGTGACCCTGCTGGTATTTGAAACACCAGTGACATAGCCTCCAGGATCCCAGCAGCACACAAGCCACCTCCGTACAACAAACTGACAGACAAGTGTGGCAAGTGGCCCCTTAAAGCAGGGAGGGAGGAAGAGAGAGGGGAAAAATGAGGACCTGATATCAAGGACTCAAATAGAAAGGAAACACTTCGGGGGAAAAAAAAAAAGGAAACACTTCGAAAGTGATGCTGGCAGCTTATGTACAAATGTTCTTGACACATGGATGAATGTATGGATTGTGATGAGAGCTGTAAGAGGCCCCAATAAAAGTATTTAATTAAAAAAAACAGCTTAGGGCACAAATCTCTGAAATAACTGCTCACCTGTCACTCTGGGGTGACCGTGTAGATAGAGGCAAGCAGATAGGAAGAGAGCAGGTCTTATTGGCAGATGATAAGTCTCAACGCCCAGTTTCCATTTACCTGTGAAAAGATTTGGCAATGATTGCTGGTGGTGGTTGCACACTGGTTACTGGAAGTAAGGGAATGTGTTTGGTGCCGCGCACAGAGTCCGCTCCGACTCACAGTGACGCTGTGAGCAACGGAAGCCTGCACCGGTACCCAGCCCCGCACCACCCTCACATTTAGTGCCATGTCTCAGCTCACCGTTGCATCCACTGCATCAATCTACCACTTTTTAAAAAAATTATTTTAAAGATAATTTTATTGGGGACACTTACAAGTCTTGTTGCAATTCATACATCGATTGCATCAGGGATATTCGTACATATGTTGCCTTCATTCATTTCTTCATTCATCTACTTTCTATTGAGCCTTGGTATCAACTCCTCCCCCCCCCCACCCCATAGCCCCTCATAGAATATAGATCATGATTATTATTTTCATATCTTACACCAACCGCTTTCTCCCTTCCCTCACGTTGTTCGTGGTTCTTCCCCCTGGAGAGGGGTGTGGTGTGGTATGTGTCCATCCTTGCAATCAGTTCCCCCTTTCTCCTTTCCTCTCCCCACCCTCTCCCCACCCCTCTGGTAGTGCAATTCCCACTCCTGTTCCTGGATTCCGTGTGTTAGAGCCCCCATCTCTTCTCTGCACCTGTGTAATGCTCCTGTGAGGTCTGAATTGAGAAACAGTGCTGGGGTCGTGGTCATGGGGGGGTGAGGAAGCCTCAAGGAACCAGAGGAAGGTAGTGTGTTTCATTGAAGTGTTACCACACCCTGGTGGACTGATCTCTGGCCCCTCTGTGGGAGGATTGTTGGGATTGTTCCATTGTGTACAGATGGGCTTTAGGTCTCTGCGCCACCTCACTTGTTCCAACAATATGTCTTTGTTTGTTTATTTGATTGTTGTGTGTCTACTGATGCCTAGTACCCAGTCCCGATGACTCCTCGTGATCACAGCGGCAGTATGCTTCTTCCATGCGGCCTTGTTGCTTCTGTCCTGAATGGCTGCTTGTTAACTACAAACCTTTAAGAATCCAGATGCTTTATCTTTTTATAGCCAGGCACCATCCGCCTTCTTCACTACATTTGCTTATGTACCCATTTTGTCTTCAGTGATTCTGTTGGGAGAGTGAACATCTCAAAATGTCAGTTTACTAGAACGAAGTGTTCCTATATTAAGGAAGGGTATGAACAGAGGTCCAAAGTCCATCCACTACCTTGGTGTACTATCTTATAAATATATGTACGTAGGCCAATACCTTTATTTTTGTGGATTAATGCATTTGCATCTGTACACACCTATGCGTATACCTCTATCCATTACTCTGCTTCCTAGATCTTTCCTCTGTTTCCTTTTACCTTCCTCCTGCCCCACCATCACTTCCCCCATCTCCTCCTCTTAGAACTTCCTCTTAGCTATTGCTCCGACACCCCAGGATCTCTGTCACTTCTTCATTGTTGACTCTAATTCTCTAGTTGTTTTCCTGTCTATGGTGCTGCCTGCTCCCCACACCACCCCCCACAGTCCCCAAGGGCCTCCCTCCCGCCCCAAACCATTGGTCCCGCTGCTTTCTCCTTGGGTTTGCTTCTCATGCCTGTCTCATATAAGTAAGCAAACCGACCATAGCTAAGCCAAACAAAAAGAAAACAATAGATTGAAAGAAGACATACACATAGTTTCAGGTCTATTCAAAGACCTTCATGACGTTCTCCCCGCTGGTTATGGGGGCTCTCCGGGAGCTGCCCCTCTCAGCCTGAAGTCCATTTGGTGGGGGGGGGGGGCTCTTCAGGGTTTATGTAGCTTTGCTTTGCTCCAATTGCTAATTTGTTATGTTCCTTTCTTGATTTGCCCCAATGTGGGGGGCTCAGACTGCACTCCCTCCCGCTGTGTGACCCCAGATTTGTCCTGTGTTGCAGTCTGCTCCAGTAAGGGGAGCAGCTATGGGCTCCACAGTGCCCTTTGTCTCCCAGCCGCTCCCCACAGAGATTTCCGTTTCCTGGGATGGCTGGGCCTGCATGAGGTCCAGACCAACCCTCCCTTTCTCTTCTTCCTCCCTGACCTGCTCCCATGTGGGCGTGGCATGCCGGCCCCTCTCCCCAACCTGTAGGGTAGTGTTGTTCTCTCTCACCCACATTTCTAGGGAGGGGGTCAGATTGGCTCTGTTTGGGGCCTGCCCTGTCACCTTCTCTTTTCATGCACTCCTCCACGCGGCCACGTTGCCCTCACGGATCGCTTCACCGTGCTAGGGTCTGCATGCCCACTCCCAATTCGGTGGAGATAACACTAAGTCTCTCCCCCTGGGTGGGTGAGTGCCCTGCTCCACCCCTTGGCCAGCCATCATCTCACTTTCATTGTCCAGTTTTCCCTCTCCCCCTCCCCTCATTCCTCTTCTTTCTGTTGGACCTACATGCACCTCCTTGGGTTTGGTCTAACTTCCTCCTGATTCCCTGTAACTCTACCCAAAATATTGTAATGTAGGTGGCTTCTCTTCTCTACCAACTGTGCTGTCAGTCTACTCTTTAAGGGTCTTCCTTTTCTTTCTTTTTTTTTTCTTAAGAATCTTCTTTTTCAAGGACTCTATGAGACCACGCATGATGTCCTTCTCCAGCCACTGGTCCCTTCTGGTAACATGTGCAAAGAACATTCGATGAAACCTAGTCCCTCTCAATTATTTTTTTTTGGCATCACTGCCCTCTGGTGGGAGTGGGAGGCCCAGCCTTGCTCCTGTGGAGCTGCTGCTGGATTTGAACCGCCAAGCCAGTGGATCGCAGTCCCGCACTCAACCACAATGCCACCGGGGCTCAGCCCCTAGTCCCTTTCAATTCCAAGAAGCATTCTGGCTGTTCTTCTTGAGAGCAAGAGTTGTGTCTCCTCCCAGAAATCCACGGCATCGTGAAAATCCATTGCCAATATCGTAATCCGATGGCATCTTCAGCCTTCCTTCTCCGCTGTCCGGCCTTCACACTCACGTCAGGGAGGGGACCTGCCGCAGATTGGGTCTGGTCAGACAGCGTCTTCAAAGTTGCCACTTTGTTTTTTAACCCTTTAAGAGGTATCTTTGCAGCAGGTTTGTCCAGTGCGCTATCTTGTTTGTTTCACTGCTGCTGCCACGGGCTAGGGCAAAATGACTTGCATGGCCATGTCAGTGTTGACCTCATGCCTCTTGACGATGCTTTTCAGTCCGAGTGCCAGGATGCTGGTTTTCTTTATGTGGCGGTGCGATCCACAATGAAGACTTAGTCTCTGATCGTCACGAAATGCTCCAAGCCCACTTCATTTTCAGCAGACAAGGTCGCGTGATCTGCAGAACATAGATGCTTCCTGAATCTCCCTCCACACCTGATGTTGCATGGATCTTCTGACGTTTCCTGGATCATGTGCTCCACATACGGATTGAATAAGTACGATGAAAGGATACAACTCTGACACACTTTCCTGACTTTAACCAATAACCGCCTTAGTCTTGCATGATTCTATCCTAAAATCTTCCAGGTCATCGATTTTGTCACTAAGGCCATGTTGTCCAGCTGCTGGGTTCTCTTCTTTGTTTCCAACTTTCGCATACCCATTGCCGGTAATTATGAATGCCTCGTAATTGCATGTTTGAGCAGTGTCAGAGTGCAGAAGTTGGTAAAAGTATTCCATTTCTTCATCTTTGTCATCAGTGGTTGGTGCATAAACTTTAATCACAGTCATATTAACTGGTCTTTCTTGTAGGCATGTGGACATCATCCAGTTACTGGCAGTGTCGTACTTCTGAATAGATCTTGGAATGTCCTTGATCCTGAATGGGGCGCCATTCTTCTTCAATGTGTCATTCCCAGCTCAGTAAACCATCTAGTAGTGCAATCAGAATGACTAATACCAGTTCAGCTCCGCTCACGGAAGCCTACTGCATTGATCTTCAGGTGTTGTTGCATTTAATTTTTCACAGCTCCCGGTGTCTGTAGAGTCATACTTTTGCACACTCTATGTTTGATCATTATTGGATATTTGTAGCAGCTTCAACGGATTTCGATCCAGACCATGTCACCAAAGGATGGCCCCAAAGCTTGACTCAACCCACGAGGTCAACTGTGCTTTGAGGAGGTATCTCTCTTGCCATATTTTGAGTGGCTTCAACCTGAGGGGTTCTTCTCGACACTGTGTCAGACAGTGTTCCACCACCAGGCACGGCTGCTTCAGAAGTAGACAGCCAGGCCCTTCTTCTGAGTCTGTCTTCGTGGGGAAACTTTGCTGAGACCTGCTCACCACAGTGCCCCTGCTGGTATCTGACACAGCAAAGGCTTCCCTTGGAGTGTCACAGCCATGTAGAATGACAACTGACAGGCAGTGGCATAATCAGTCAATGCTATTCATTCATGAAATCAGTGCCACCATATTGTACACACGAAGAACGTTGAATCAGCGGGTGTTAGGTTACATGTCCATTTTGTACAACTCTTGACGACGGAAGGAAGAGAGAGAAGAACAAGAAAAGAGAGGGAGGGAGGGAGGGAAGAACAATCTTTGAAAGAATGAATGACAGGTGTCATACCAGGGAGATGATCCGATTGGAGAGGTCATTAGGGAACTAGAACTCGGGGGTCTGGAACCGAGGACAGTAGCAAGCCCTGGCTTGCTCTCTCCCCTCCGGGCAGCCTGAGATTCCCCGCGGCTGTGGCAGGAAGGAAGGCTGTGACTCCTTGCTCATGCTCAGAGGTCTCTCTTGGTCACCCCCACCCTCAGGTATCTGACTTGCAGCCGGGGAAGAGTTATGTATTTTGGGTACAGGCTGTGAATTCAGCTGGCTTGGGGCAACCGTCAATGCCTACTGACCCTGTGCTCCTGGAGGACAAGCCAGGTAGGATGGGCTGGGGGTGGGGGGTGCAGGGAGAGTATCATGTGTCTCTGCCCAACCAAGAACGTAGTAGATCTTACAGCAGCAGTTCTCAACCTGTGGGTCCCGACCCCTTTGGGGGTTGAACGACCCTTTCACAGGGGTCACCTGATTCATCACAGTAGCAAAGGATGGTGATGAAGTAGCAACGAAAATAATTTCATGGTTGTGGGGAGGGGGGGTCACTGCCGCATGAGGAACCGTATTAAAGGATCCCGGTGGCCTTAGGAAGGTTGAGAACTGCTGCCTTAGAGGGAGTTGGGTGAGAAGCGGCAGGTCAGGACCTCAAGCATACCGTGGGCCCTCCTTCCATTGGCCCCTCCACCTTGTGCCTGCTTTCTCTCCACACGCCTCTGCGGTTATTTTTGTGGGAGCCCTAGATATGAACGTGGCTTCGCTATTTGACTGGATGGTCCCTCCCGTATTTTCCACGCAGCATCACCACTCCTCCTGGCTGTGTGTCTGCCCTGCAGTCACCACACCTGGGCTCTCCTCCTGCTCCACCGGCAGCACTAAGTCCTCGCACAGCCTCTGGCTGTCCCAGCAAGCCCCGGAGTGCGGGATCACGGCCCTCCTTCTAGAGCTAACTCAGAACTAACAAGTGCGCAGGTCACAGAGCTAATGGATGAGGACCAAATCACTTGGTCACTTGGGGGGAGGGAGCACATGAATGAACGCATCGAGAAGACCTGAGGTGCGAGGTGTGAAGTGGTGTCGGGTGGTGCAGAGGAAGTACCAGCGCATGATATGTTTGGGTGGGG